>WEIT01016980.1:1562-12414 GCA_013389985.1 Dryoscopus gambensis | reverse complement strand
TCTTGGAGGGAGGGATCTGAAGCTGAACACAAGATTTGAGGGGTGGCCTCACCCATATGTACTTTGTACACTTGATTGCCACACTAGTTGCTTCAGAGTCAAGACCTTCATTATCTATTATAGCTCCTTCCCTCCAGTGTTGATAGTTGTTTCTTTATTTGTAACCTTTTTGCTTAAACTACCCAAATATTGACATCTGTGTAGAGATTTGCACCTCTGTGTATGTTTTATTTCATTTTGTTCCTAGTCCAAATCTTACTAATTTCAACATATTGTTTATAACCTTCATAAATAAATATCATTCATAAATATAATCTTTAAAAGTGTACTCAAGAAAAATAAATTGATCTGGAAATTCAGCCTTATTTCTTGAACTGTTCTTTTTTCCTGAAGCCAACACTCACCACACAACCCTGTTCATATGATTCTGGTTTTTCAGCCAGGTCAGCTGTTTTGCCTTTGTTCAAGTATGCACAGTCCACATCACTTGAGTTGTATGTCATAAGCACCAGTGTAGCCTCTCCTTCTGGACTGTACTTGCAACCCCATTTGTACTGTGTATTAAAAAAAGGTTTAAATATATATACACGTATCTATAAACACACAGCTCCCTTAGCTTATATACTATGGAAGTATGCAGAATTTTATTACAATAACGGTAGATGAAATTAAAATCATTATTTGGCCTTAAATATTCTATGAGATTGTTGTAAGCACAATCAGAAAATGTACTGACTATATTTTTGTCCATATTAAGCTACTGTCCATGCCCTTGTCAAAAGATAGAGTGCCTACTATGGAAATAATCTTCATCAGATAGACAGTGTAGGCTGTGTCTGCAGAAAAACTATTTGTTGAGCATAGTCACATAATAACTAGGTTTTGTATGTGTAAAGTGATGTCAATATACATTTAGCAGTTACAATTAAAATTTTCTAACTAATTAATGGAAATAAAATTCTACAACTGAGGAAAGGAGTAAGGCTAAGCCTACTAGAAAACTGTATTAGAAATAAAAAAATCTAAGAAGCAACATATTTGTAAATATGTTACAAACATTTATATGCAACATGCAAATAAGACCTAGGTATCAACGTATATTTATATGCAACTAAACTCTGCATTGTTGGTTGAGGTGAACAGACCTGTCTTCATGTGACCAATAGTGCAGCTATAGTTAGTGCATATGACTTACAACATGGTTAAAACAGAAATGTGAAAAATGAAAGTCATGTCATGGAAGTGACAGTTTGTAGTTTGTTTGTATATTGAAGAAAGTTGAGAACTTCACATATTGTTTAACTGAACTGAAATATGAGGAGCTTTTTTACTCTTTTCCTAGTAGAAACAACAAAAAAAATTACTATCTTTTTTATCTAGGAAACTAGTTTCATAACTGAAACCAGTTAATTCCATAGACCTAAACAATGTGTGGTGCTAAGAGATACAGAAAAAGATGCAGTTTTGTTTTGTCTGTGATGAGGTAGGCTATTGGGTTCCTTAGGGAGTGCCCAGTCATCACTTTAAAAATTTTTCAAAGGAGTCAATAGTTATCTGGGATTTCGTTGTCTGACTTGAATTGGTGTTGACTCCTTGCACAGATTGTGAGTTTAACCTAGCTGTGCTGGAAAACCCTCAGATTTGTTCATCAGCATTCATAAAATTTTTCCTTTCTCTTCAATGAACCTTGGGAGAGAAGCCTCAAACTAATAGAAGACTACTTCCGTTTGGATAGCATGATAAGTCTTCTAGGCTACACTTTACTAGAAGCAATATTCTCATAGATTCTGGTGCTTTTTTAGAAGTATATATTTAAGTGTACCTTTGCCTTTAAGACTTTGCAAAATAGTCACTGCTGGTAGCTTTACAGATTTATTTCTCAGATTTTCCAGTCAGTACATCTCACTAAACCTTCCATCCGCAGCTGGTAATCTTCTTTCTTTTATATTCTTTTATATTCTTCAGTTTTAAAGTTTTTTCTCTTGAAAACAGTGATTCAAAGTAGTGATCTAGTACTTCTTATCATAGAATGGTTTTAGTTGGAAGGGACCTTTAAAGATCTTCTAGTCCAACCCTCCTGCCATGGGCAGGGATATCTTTGATGAAATAAGATTCTCAAAGCCCCATTCAACCTGACTGAGGGATGGGGCATCCACACCTTCTCAGGGCAACCTATGCCATATCTCATCATCCTCACAGTAAAAAATTTCTTCCTTGTATCCAGGCTAAATCATGTCTCTTTCAATTTAAAACTGTTCTTGTTGTCATTATTGTTGCTCCTTGTCATTACTGATCTTGGTAAAAAATCTTTCCTCATCTTTCTTATAAACCCAACAAACCTGCTTCAAGTATTGAAAGGCCACAAAAAGGTCTCCCTGAAGCCTTCTCTTCTCAAGGCTGAAGAAATCCATCTCTCTCAGCCTTTCTTCTTGGGAGAGGCGTTTCAGCCCTCTGATAGTTTTCATGGCCCTCCTCTGGACCTCTCCTAACAGTGTTTGGAAGGAATATTTGGGGAACTAGAGGCCTGTCAGCCTGACCTCGGTGCTAGGGAAGGTCATGGAGCAGATCATCTCAAGTGTCATCATGCATCGTGTCTAGGACAACTGGAGGATCAGGCCCAGCCAGCAGGGGTTTGTGAAAGGCAGGTTCAGCTTGACCAACCTGATCTCCTTCTATGACAGGGTGACCCACCTAGTGGTTGAGGGAAGGGCTGTGCATATCATCTACCTGGACTTTAGTAAAGCCTTTGATACTGTTTCCCACAGCATTCTTCTTGAAGAACTGTCTGGTCATGGCTTGGGTAGGCACACTGTTCATGGGGTGAAAACGTGGCTATATGGCCAGGCCCAGAGAGTGGTGGTGGATGGAGGTACATCCAGCTGGTGACCAGTCACCAGTGGTGTTCCCCTGGGCTCAATACTGGGCCCAGTCCTGTTAAATGTCTTTATGGATGACTTGTACAAGGGGATTGAGTGCACCCTCAGTCAGTTTGCAGATAACACCAAGATAGGTGGAAGTGTTGACCTGCTGGAGGATAGGAAGGCTCTGCAGAGGGATCTGGGCAGGCTGGATCATGGGCCAAGGCCAGTGGTGTGAGGTTCAACAAGGCCCAGGGCCGGGTCCTGCCCTTGGGTCACAACAACCCCAGGCAGTGCCACAGGCTGGGGCAGAGTGGCTGCAAAGCTGCCCACAGGAAAAGGACCTGGGGGTGCTGGTGACAGCAGCTGGACATGAGCCAGTGCGTGCCCAGGTGGCCAAGAAGGCCAGTGGCATCCTGGCCTGTACCAGCAACAGTGTGGCCAGCAGGACCAGGGCAGGGATTGTCCCTTTGTACTCAGCACTGGTGAGGCCACACCCCTAATTCAGTTCTGGGCCCCTCGCTCCAAGAAAGACATTGAGGTGCTGAAATGAGTCACACCATGTGCCTGAGAGTACTGACTGGATATTAGGAAAAATTTCTTCATGGAAGGGGTTATTAAGCATTAGGCCGAGTTCCCCAGTGAAGGGGTGGCATCACCATCCCTGGTAGTGTTCTAAAGCTGAGTGGGTATGGCACTTGAGGACATGGTTTAATGCTGAACTTGATGGTGGTGCTAGGTTGACAGTTAGACTTGATGATCTTAAAGATATTTTCAAACTTTATTGGTTCTGTGATGAACTGCGCTGCTCAGCCTGGTGTCATCTACAACCTTGTTGAGGGTGCACTCAATTTCACTGGGTATGTTGTTGATGTAGGTAGAAAATAAGTGTTCCCAGTATGACCCTTGAAGAACATCACTCCTTAATGGTTTATACTTTTACAGGGAACCATTGGATATGGATCATTCACTCTTGTGGTGAATGTGGTCATCCAATTAAGTCTTTATCCTTTTCACATTTCATTTGTCAAACCCATCTGTCTTCAATGTAGCAGCAAGAATGTAAGACAGCTATAAAGCTTAGGAATGTCCCAAAGGAGGGCACAAGGATGGTGATGGGCCTTGAAGGGAAAGCCTTATAAGGAACAGCTGAGGTCACTTAGTCTGTTCAGCCTGGAGAAGAGGAGACTGAGGGCAGTCATCACAGTCTACAACTTCCTCATGAGGGGAAGAGGAGGGGCACACACCAATGTCCTCTCTGTGGTGACCAGTGACAGGACACGAGGGAATGGCCTGAAGTTGTGTCAGGGGATGTTCAGGTTGGATATTAGGAGAAGGTTCTTCACCCAGGGGATGGTATGACACTTGAACAGGCTTCCCAGGGAAGTAGTCACAGCACCAAGCCCGGCAAGGATTCAAGGAGCTTTTGGACAATCCTCTCACACACATGGGGGGATACTTGGGATGTCCTCTGCAGGGCCAGGAGTTGGATGTGACTGATTCTTGTGGATCCCTACCCACTCACGATATTCTATAATTCTATGACTTTATGTTAAGAATATTGTGAGGTTCCAAATCGAAGGCCTTACAGGCAGATAAATGACATCTGTAGTTCTCCTTTGACAGTTGATGCATTCTGTCCATGGTGGAGGATCACTGTGCCAATCAGGCATTATTTGCCCTTGGTAAAGCCATTTTATTTGTCTTTAACCAGCCCTCTGTCTTCCACATGTTTTGATATGTCTTCCAGGATTCTCTGCTCTGTGATCTTACTGGGCACTGAGATGAGGCTGATTAGTCAGTAATTCCTGGGTTCCTTCTTTTTATCCTTTTTAAAAAATACTCCTTTTTCTCCAGTCACTGAGAACTTACCCTGACTGCTGTGGATTTTCAGACATTATGTGACAGCCATGACTTTTTATATATGAAGGAGAGTGGTTTAACGACTACATTAACCAATTCTCTCAGGACCCTGGGATGCACCTCCTTGGGTCCCATGGTCTTGCCTATGTTCAGGTTCTCAGATGATCTTGAACCTGATCTGCTCTTACACCAGGAGAGACTTCGATTCCCCAGTTCCTCTCTTGAGGTTCAGGGACTTCAGAGGTACGGGAAGAGTGATTACTAATGAACACTGAGGCAAACTAAATTGCTGCATGCCTCAACCTTCTCCATGTTGATTGTCATTGGTTCTGTCCCATTTTGGGGGACAGAGGGGAGGATGGGGTTGTGTGTATACATTTTCTTTAATCTTCCATTTCTAATCAACATGCCTATAGAAGCCATTTTTACTATTCTTTGTATCCTTTGCCAAATTCAGCTCCAACTGTACCTTAGCTTTCCCAATCCTGACGCTCCACAACCAGGCAGCACTTCTCTTTTCTTCCCAGGATACCTATCCCTGATTCCGTGTCCTGTGCTTTTCCTTCTTGTGTTTCACTTTGCCCAGGAGGTCTTTACTGAGCCGTGCTGGTCTCCTGCCTTCCTTGCCTGAATGCTCACTGGTGGAACTTGAGAGATCTTGGGCTCTAAGAAAAATGTCCTTAAAGATCTGACCGTTCTATTCTGCTCCTTTTTCCCTGAGTGCAGTTTTCCAGAGGGTCCCATCCAGTAATTCCTTAAATAACTAAAAGTTCAGACTCCTACAATTCAGGGTACTGACTTTAACCTTTCTTTGGCTCATAACGCTTGAGATCCTGAATTCCACCGGGGCATGATCACTTCAGCCCAGGCTGCCACTGATCCTGACCTCGCCAGTTAGTTAATCTGTGTCAGTAAGCAACAGGTGCAGTAACGCTTCTCTGTCATCTGGGTTAAGAAATTATCCTTGATGCTCTCCAAGAGTCTCCTGGACTGCTTACATCTTGCCCAGCTGCTTCTCCAGCTGGTCAGGGTGACTGTCCTGACAAGTCCCTGCAGCTGGATCAGAACCTGCCAGAGTGATGCTTCCTGCAGGTGCAGTAAGAAAGTTTTGTCAACAGGCTCCCCTGAATTGGGTGGCTGGTAATAAACACAAACCATGAGGTCTCCTTTGTTGGCTTGGCCTCTGATTTTCAACGACAAGCTCTTGACCAATTTGTTGCTGTTTTTCGAAGACAGATTTGTGCAATCAGTCCATAGAGGGCAAATTGCCTGTCCAACCTTCCTTGCCTGTCCCTTCTGAACAGGTTGTAGCTACCAATTGGAGTGCTCCAGACATGTGATTTGTCCCACCAAGTTTCAGTGTTTGTGATTAGATCATAGCTTTCCATCTGCACAGTCACTTCCGATTCTTCTGATTGTTACCCGTGCTGCATATGTTAGTGTATAGGCATTTTAGCTGGGCTATCAACTGTGTTAGCGTTTTAGATGAAAAAGCTCTTGTTCTTTTGAGGCATTTTACAGGTGTTCCCCTGTCAGTTTTTAATTCATTAACAGTCCCTGACTTTTCTTTGTTAATCAAAATTCCATCCCTTTCCCACTCAAAGTCTAGCTGGTTCTGCCTTTGAAGATGAAAGTATTGTTCAAGGTCCTCCAGAAAGAGTGCAGACACAGCACAATGCTTGGCATTCCACTCCCCCTTTCTTAAAAAACTTTGTCTGGAGTTTCTCTCCACAGAGATTTACACTAATAACTTGCAACTGTGTGGATCAATTTCTCTGTAAAGTCTTATTCAGTTGGGAGGGCATACTTTTCTTCAATAGAAAGGGGCTTGGATTTCTGCAAACTCTTAGTCATTAATTTCCTTCTTGGTATACTTAGGAAAAACATTAAAGTATCCAGATGTATCCTTTGGATACATCAAGGATCCACCTTGTATTTCTATTCAAGAATAAATTCCTGAAAGAAATCTTTACTTTTATTGCTTATGTTATCCAAGCTAACTTAAAAGGCACTGATAAGCTTTTCAGCTTCAAAAGGCACCAAGGCTCCATCTGTAGGGAGAATGTGTGGGTACATCTTGGGGACAGGAGAAAATAAAGAGAAGCTGATGATTAGTCATTTTCTTTATGGCTTGTTTATACAGCAGAAGAAATCTCGTTAGCCTAGATAGTTAAATACCTCATTGTAAGGAAAAAAGCATTTTCAAGAGAGCAATGTTCATGTTCAGAAGTAATTATTCCTTTAGATACGGTAATGCACTTTTCTGAGATACATGGCATTTGACATTTCTTTGTTTTTGACAGGAAAAAGTGGCCCTGAATGCAAGCACTGTAGGGCTGATCCAGATAAGGAGTGCCGGTTTTGTTCGTGTTACTTGTGTGGTGGCAAACAGGATGCTCACATGCAACTCCTTTGTGATGAATGTAATATGGCTTATCATATATACTGCCTGAACCCTCCCTTAAGCAAGATACCAGAAGATGAAGACTGGTAAATATACAAGGATGATTTACTTACCTATATTGACATTCTATACATGGTACCTTTTTGATATTTGCACCTCATGAAAGAAAATACTGAAGATGTTTTTAAATTTTGGGACATTTTCATCCATCTACTTAATATAAGGCTTATGTTTTCTGTAAAGATAATTCTTTTAAATCATTCACAAAGGATTAGTAGTAAGCTTTAATGACCTTATGGAATTTCAAGATTGGTACATTCATTTTATTCGTTATGATCTTCTGTGACATTACCTGATCTGACTGTATTTATCGACAGTTGTTGTTCCTCAGCCTTTTCATTTTTTAAAAGCTTCACTGCTTGAGCAATTCTTTTATGCTCATGCTACTCTGCCCCTTCATCCTCTGTCACTTCTGCTGCCCCTGTGCTCTTCGTTGGCTCTACTACGTTCGTTTTCCATGCTATGGAAGGACCACCACGTTGCTATTCTTCATGTCTTATGTACTTACTCTTATGTCTTTATTAGCTGTCTACAACGTACTCTGTTCATATTTATCATCTGCCTATTATTACTTACTTGAGATGCTAATACTTTATAAATGAGTAATAAGTAGAATTTTATTCTAAGAAAATTTTCCATTACATAGACTTCATTAAATATCTAAGATGTCTATGAATACATTACATGGAATCTCTTTGAACCTTGTGATTATATTTTATGTAAAAATCTGTGTAAGTCTTTTGGAAGTTTTAACATTCTCTGTAAATTAATAACTCAATCTCCTATGCCTTACTGGATTCCATAATGTTTATTGGTTAGTACCTGATGGTCTACCTGTTTTCTGGCGCAACTATTCTTACAGGAAAGAATTTCTTACTAAAATCTAAACTAGCTAGAAGGTGCTGTAAGGTCTTCGTGAAGTCTTCTCCAGACTGAACAGCCCCAACTCTCTCAGCCTGTCTTCAAGGCAGAGGTGCTCCAGCCCTCTGATCAACTTGGTGGCCCTCCCCTGGACTCTTTCCAACAGGTCCACATCTTTCTTGTGTTGGGTGCCCCAGAGCTGGATGCAGCACTGCAGGTGGGGTCTCACAAGACCAGAGTAGAGGGGGAGAATTACCTCCCTTGACCTGCTGCCCACACTGCTTTGGATGCAGCCCAGGATTGGAGGGTTGGCTTTCTGGGCTGCCAGTGCACATTGATGGGTCATGGTGAGCCTTTTGATCACAAGAACCTCCTCCTCTCCAGAGGTAGTCTTGGTTCATTCTCCAAATCATGAATTTCCAGGAGTTTAATTCATATAATTAAAATTCATTGGAAAATAGCTGTCAAGCTTTTAAGCTTGTTTTTGTTTGCTGTGTAATTAACAGTAGGAGTCTTAAGATCTATACATGTAAGTAGATAGCTACATCTGTGGATGAAGTCACAGGGTGGTAGAGGTACAGTTATGGACCTGGCTTATGAGAATCAGTTTTGGGATTCTAAGTGTCACCAGCCCTGTGCTGTCTTAATGCTTGTCTTTATGTAGAAGTGCTTTTACACTGGGCAAAGCAGCATCTCCTACCAAAGAAGAAGTTTGTGCCCTCCCTTCTTTTTGCATACTAGCAAAGAGTCTGATTCTTAATTTATGAACAGTTTGCTTTAGAATTGGAAATATTTCCATTTCGTGTTTTTAGAGTGTAATCTGGCAAACTCTCTTCAGGGGTCAAGCCTTCAGTTTGGGAAAGGGTAAGTTTATCTTGTGGAGATTAAGTCACTCTGTATGTGAAACAGTATTTAATATTCCATACAAGATTCAGTTTGAAAGATATTAAGGTAATATTTTTACCCTATCAAGAAACAGGGAATTAATGATGTGAACTCACCTAGTTAATTCACCTTGTGAATTTGCATTATGTCATATTTGTTCTTTTAATTGGTCATTGTATGCTCTTTTTCTGTAAGCAACTGTAATACTCTTCAAAGTCATAGTGTTAGCTAATTTCAGCATCTTACATTATTATTTATTTTAATCCACGTGGCTTCATTGCTTTAATGGTTCAACACCTTTAATAAGATAGTGAAATCTATTCCTGTGGACATTAATCATTAATTCTTCTATTCATATCCACATACAAAACTTAATAAATCCGAAACAATAGAAGTAGTAGTAGTAGTAGTAGCTGTTGTTGTTGTTGTTGTTATCTGAACTAGGTTATCAATGTTAGTGTAGATCAGGCTTCCCTCTTCTAATGGTGTATGGGCCAAACCCAGCCTATGGGAGCCAGAAACATGGACATGCCTTTGTACTGATATTCCTGGAGTGGAATTAGAATTTTATCAGAAACGGCGGAAGGACCACTGTACTCCTTTTCTCTCTCTGCTGTAGTCACTACATACTAGTATCTCTGCTTTCCTACCTGAAAGGATTTGTGTTAGTTGGAGTGGGCCTCAGCGTTATATTCCAAATGGCTTCAGTGTTATGGAGTGAGTGAATGTTTCTGTGTTTCTATACATGTTATGTCATACCTTGGCTCTGTTTGACATTCAGCAATCTGCAATGAAATTTGTTGCACTACCAGCAAAAAATAAGGGTAGACTGGGCAGGACATAGGAACAGACCATAAGTAGTGGTTAGCAGCATATTATAATCTTAGCTGTCTTCTCCTTTACATGATATAAATGAAGGAGGACTACATGAAGAGAGGATATAGGAGACATGGGGACTTCTCACGTATCATGTGAGAAAAAATAGTTCTATGTTTTGCCACTAGCACTCTACCTTTAAAGGTACTGAAAATCCCTTTTAAAGAAAAAGTTGACAGTATTTGTTCATGTTGAGTTCATTTGTTAAGCTGTAGGCTTCAGCTGCTTAAGACTGGTATATGCTTGCTAGCTTGAAACGTTCAGTCAAAATAAACAAATGGACACTCTTTTGGCTACCAAAATTGTATTGCCACTATTATGAAGTTAATTGAGAATTTACTAAAACCTTTTTTTAGGTATTGTCCTTCCTGCAAAAATGATTCTAATGAAGTTGTAAAGGCTGGAGAAAAGCTCAAACAGAGTAAAAAGAAAGCAAAGATGCCATCTGCCAGTACTGAAAGCCAGAGAGACTGGGGAAAGGTAGAGTGTGTTTTAGAAATAGCTGTTACTCTGATTGTTTATGTATGTGCTACATCTATAATTCTTCTTACATATGCACTACACAAAATTCAGTACTGGGTTGTACAGACAACAAGACACTGTTTAATCCTGCCCACTGTCTACTGGCAGTTAAAACAGTGGAAGGATTATTAAGATGACCAGAGGTGAAAACAAAAAAGAAAGACAACCCCAAACTCCCCTCCCAAACCCATAACCACATATGACTTAATTTAACATTCCTTTTAACAATTGTTAACATACTTTAAAGTATGTGTTTGTTATAATATATAGATTTCATGATCTCTGCATTGAATTTACAAATAGCCTTCAATATTGTAATACTGATTCATTTTTTCTGATGTATTTTTAGGGCATGGCCTGTGTTGGTCGCACTAAGGAATGCACTATTGTTCCTTCAAATCATTATGGGCCTATACCTGGTGTTCCTGTTGGGACAACCTGGAAATTCAGAGTTCAGGTATGTTGTTTCAGTATTAGCTGTAGTTGAAGAAAGTAGGAATAATAATGAATGGGTTGGGCACTA
>WEIT01016979.1:140563-157798 GCA_013389985.1 Dryoscopus gambensis | reverse complement strand
TTGCTTTATTCCTTAGATGTAAAACACTGATGCTTTAAAAATAAGCACAGCATGAGAAGTTCTACTGAAGATCTAATTAGTCTCTGAAGTTTTAAATCTGTCTTGTGGTGTTTCACATTTCTGTGCAGAAACTCAAGAAATAATAGCATTGCACTCAGTTTGCTTCACTGCCTTCAGAAGTCTGTATTTCATGCTGCAGAGTTAAACTGTCATTAATTTGATTCACATCATGTAACTACACTTCAGGAAGAATAACACAAACTTTATCTGACATTCTTATTTTCTTTTCCAGCACCTTTCCTTTTTTCTAGCTTTTATAGTCCTCTGGGCTCCTGTTGTACAGGATAGTCTGATTATATCTGTTCTTTGACTCTTTCAGCTTTCAACCTGAATTCCTTAAGACATTTAAATAACGGGTCTATAGGGGAAATTAGCTAATTTTCCATGTCTTTCTCAGGTTCTGATTTTACCCGCTATTTCCATTCTTTCTTGAAGAAAACATCCCCATTCTTAAGAATAGCAATGAAAAATGGAGTGTCAGAGACAATTTATAATGGACATTGTGTAATTTTATGTTGTAACTAAATAGGGATTTTTGATTTTTCACTTGCTACAACAGAAAAGTATAAAAGAGAGAAAATGCTCTTTGAATAACGCTGTTTTGATGCTTTGAAGTGTTGAGCTAAGAAGAGCAACTAGATGGATTTGGAGATGAAGAACTTTTTAAATTATTTCTTGAACCTCAAAAAAATTCCCCGACTAATCCCCAAATGAGCCCATAAAACAACTTGTAAACAACATATTACTAGAATGTATTTTCTTGTCTATCTTTTACAGTAGTATATTTTCTAGCGTGCATTATTTAATGTAGTATGACTATTTCACCATAATCTCCAACATATCACTAAAAAATTACTATCTCTCAGTAAGTAACAGAACTCCTTGTAATTTCAATTCTTAAATGCCAAAATGCCCTTTTATCTTAGTGAAGTGAATTATATAGTTGAAAATACAACTCTTCAGTCCAACTGTTCATTTGTATCACCTCCAAGAAATCTCTAACTCCACCAGTCTACTTCGTTTTAATTCTCAGTCTGGAAAAAGAGACATGGCTAAGAGAGATAGAAACTGGATATTAGATGATATCTTTCTCATAATGAACTAGTTATTAAATTTCTATGGCCTAGGAAACATTTTGAGCCAAATGTTTAAAAGGAAATCCCCTTAGGCTTTAGAAAGAAAAAAACCTGTTAAGTGTGTGGAAAATGATATTATTTTTAATGATAAACTGTTATCTATCATTCCACTAAATAAAGAGTTAAAAGAAAAGGCTTAGTTAATGCTGTTTCAAAGTAAAATGTATTAGCAATAACCACAGGAAAATAATATGATAAAACAACCACTAATACAAACCTTGAGAAAAGTAAGAATGAGTTCAAGATGGTTACTGAGGTAGTGAAGAAATTTTCATTGAAATACTGATGTCTGATATGACAAACTGCAATAATTTTACTTTTTACACAGATGCATATATTGTTGAATGTCTTGTCAATGGAAATTGCTGTGTTATTAGGGGCCAACAGAGTGGAATTAAGATGGAAAGGAAAAGAAAATTAAAACCAGTATTTGTATAATGAAACTCAAAAACAATAAATGAGATATAATACACTTTAAATTAGCATTAGGCCAAACCTAATAGCTATGGCATCTTGTAGAAAAGAAATTTTCTCCTGGATATATCCTTTAAACAGGCAGGCAAAATTATTGAAAATTAAAACTCATAAGCAGGTGCTGGTTTTCTGTGGGCTTTTTTGTATCCAATAAATGAATACATCCTAAAATCCCATAGATGGCTTTGGTACTTTTTGCCCTAAGAAGAAACTGAATAAAAACAAAGAACAGGTGCTACATGTGTGTTGTCACTTTTTCTAACAGGAGATAATGATACTGCATATGAACAAAATGAGAATGGCTATATGAGAAAGACAGAACACAACTTTATGGGAAGGATTACCTGACATGGCTACTTGGTTTTCTGTGCTAAGAGGCTTTATCTTACACTGTCAAATACAAATTTGGAGGACAGAGTTAATAAGAATCTTCTAACAGATTAGAAAATCAATAATGACAGTATTGAACTGTACAATTTAAAAAAAAAAACCTTTTCCAGCATATCCCTGATATAGGTCAAGCTCCTACAATCAAATAGAACCAGCATTGTTGCATAAATGGCTGTGGTAGTTCAAATGAAACTGCAGATATGAGAAACCAAGAGATGGGCAAAGTAAAGATTCACAGAAAGTGGTTATAGGGATTCACAGAATATTCTGAGTTGGAAGAGACCCACAAGGATCATCAAGTTCAACTCTTAAATAAATGGCCTGTGACAGGGATTGAACTCATCACCTTGGTATCACTAGCACCATGCTCCAACTGAGTGAGCTAATCTCAGGGTGGTACTATAAGGGAAAATAAATAGAAAAGAGACCAGAATAAATAATAAAAAGTAAAGAAGAAACACAAGAAAATCAAAACGGAGTAAGGTTTTGTCTCATATATAAAATAAGACTAGTAAATTTTGTCTCATATGTAAGAAGAAAATCTATATAGAAAGGTGAATATGATACAATCCAACGTGTAAGAAAAGAAAAGTACAGGTTTCACTTATTGATCATTACTCAATTCAGAATTCAGAACCAATATTCAGACTGCTTTACAAAGAAAGTCAGCTACATAAACTATTAATGCTTATATACATTGCAAGAGATTGAAACTTTTAAATATTATCTGCTGAATTCTTTAGGTACATCATGCAAGCAGCATTGTTAATTTAGTTGTGGTGCTCTTGAACTGATTTTTCTCTGCAGATTGAATACTGCATATTGTGTCTATCCCTCAGGGCTTTCATACTATTATTTGTTCATGTCACTGAACAAGAACAAAACAAGAGCAAGAAAAAAAAAAGATAGGCATCTTTTTCTGAGGTCCTATGCTCCCTGGTAGAGCAAAGAATGGTGAAAGGAAATAAACTGCATCTTCAAAGATGTACATGTTACTGAGAAAAGGTGAGTTTGATTATTCCATTCAAAAGTGTCCAAGAAGATGAGTGCAAAACTATCAGCAAGTAACACCCAAAAGAACATATCATGGTGATAAAAAGGAAGCTATTTGTTGACAGAACTACTATAAAAAGCATGTCACTGAGTCCTGCCAAGGATATAAAAAAGTGTCAGTGACATTTTAAGTTACCTAAAAGGTAACTAAAATCACAGCTAGTACTTACTGCATTTATGAGCAATACACAGTCAAATACCTCTGAGAGATGTTTCGAAGGATAAGTAATTAAATGTTATGTTTCATAATGTAACTGGATGCCTTTTAGGCTCAAATCCTTTCCCTGACAGAGGGTCAGAGGGTCATTGCTCTGTTTCCAAAGCTAGCAAGTTCAGTGTAGCAAAACCTTTGAGATTTAAGTTATAAGAGATTTGAGTATGGAAATCAAGTCATTCTATAGTTAGAACTGTAGTGTAGCTCTTTATCAGAGTTATGCCTATATTCACACCCAGTGTATCAAGTCATTAGTTCCCTACATAGCCCGGGAATGTGCCATAGATTCTGTGCACAGATGTGAAAAAGGACTGGCTTGAAACAGCAGAGAGATGTGAATCCAGGTCATTGACTGAACTCCAAGACACTCACTAAATTTGACTGATTATATCAAGAAGCTCTCCAGCTGGGAATTTTGAAGAGTCTAGAGAATCTCCCAAGACTGTCCATAGGCCAGTTTGTGCGCTTAAATGCATTGATTAACATCCTGGACAATGAATATGGCCATTCCCTCTGGACACTCTCCTAGTCATTTCCTCCTGTAAAATTGATCAAACTGTATATAAATAAGAGTCAGGTAATGATCCAATAAAACCTTGTGGATTGTGGCTGGATGCCAGGTGCCCACCGAAGCTGCTCTGTCACTGCCATCCTCATATGGCCAGTGGAGTTTAAAAAACGCATAAGTCTTATGGGGAAGGACAGTGGAAGATCCCCAGTTACAATCACAAGCAAAACAAACCTGATTCAGGAAAATTAATTGAATCTATTAGTAATCAAATCAGATTAGGATAATGAGAAATAACCACAAATTTATGTGGGAAACACAAAAGGTGAGAAGGCTCTCAGGTGGAGTGAGAAAAACAGGTTTCAGAAATAAAGCAAAGAATTTAGGTTCAGCCGCAACTGCAAGAGCCTGAAGATAAGAAGATACAATTATATAGTAAGCAAGGACATTAAAACAATGGTTGGAGTTTCTAGGCTTGGCTCAGATAGGTCTTGAAGCTGCAGAAAATATGCTTAGCAAGATAGTTAAGTTTTAAGCTTAATAATGGAATACTGTGCATTGTTATTACAAGACATACAAGCAAGCATTGTTTGTAGTAGATGTACGTGTATTTTTAATGATTGTTTAGAACAGTTGTCTATAAACTTTAGAAGCATATTATTGGCTAAAAAACCTTTTAAGAATCTTCTGTAACAAAGAGATCCTTGGTTGCCTGCAACAGACATGAACTATGTAACATGTCTTGTGAGACTGATGCCTGAATAAAATAATAAAAAGGCTCCTGTAATGTCTGCCTGGGCTCCTCGTCACATTTGGTTTCTAAGCCTACAATTTAAGAAACACCTTCTCTCTACCCATCCCTTTTTTCTGGGCTTAACTTCACTCATGGTTTCCCTACCCACCCCTCCACAACAGTGCCGAGGGATGGGAAATGGGAGCTGTGGTCAGTTCATCATATAATTCTGCTCCTGCCCCTGAGGAGAGGACTCCTCACATCTTTCCCTGCTCCAGTGTGATGTTCCTCCCACAGGAGACAGTCCTCCAGAAACTTCTCCAAGTTTTTCCCATGGGCAGCAGTTCCTTGTTAGCAGCTCCACTGCGGGTCCCTCCCAGGGGTACAGTCTTTCAGGAACAGCCTGGTCCAGTATGGGCCCCCTGGGGTCACAAGTCCTGCCAGCAAACCCACTCTAGTGTGGGCTCCTCTTTCTGTTCATCTGCAGGTCCTGCCTGGAGCCTGCTCCAGCACAGGCCTCCTGTGGGGCCACAGGCTCTTTTGGGTATCCGTCTGCTCTGGCACTGGGTACTCCACAGGCTGTAGGTCAATTTCTCCTCCACCAGGAATCTCCATGGGATGCAGGGGGCCAGGCATCCTCACCACGGTCTGCACTATGGGCTGCAGAGGAATCTCAGCCCCTTCTTCTGGACCACCTCCTGCCCCTCCTGCTTCACTGACCTTGGTGTCTGCAGGGCTATTGGTCTCACACATTCCCACTCCTCTTTTCCCTGGCTGCAATTGTTGTTGTGCAGCAACGTTTTACCTTTTTAATATATGTTGCTGATTGATTTGACCTTGGCCAGCAGTGGTTCCATCTTGTAGCCAGCTGTCATTGGCTCTGTTGGATATGGGGGGAAACTTTCAGCAGCTTCTTACAGAAGCCACCCTTTTAGCCCCTCTTCCCCCCAAACCTTGCCACACAAACCCATTCCTGAAGATACAGTAAAGGTCAAATCTTTTTCAGGTAGTTAAGGGACATTAGGAGGTGTTTTGTATTTAGTTCAGATAATCAGTAGAAATAAATCTTGCATGTGCTGGAGGACCATGAGCCGACTGGATTATAAAAACTTTTCAGAAGAGCGACTTGGGAGTGCCATACAAACCAGATCAAGATGCAGAGTCCTATTGTGACCTGGGTGCTAATCAACCATCCTGTTAAAGAAAATTTATTTGATCCTAAGGATTTTTTTTTAAATTTTAACAACTGCTATTTGTGAATGTCTGTCCAACATCAGTGTGAAACACTCAGGATAGTAAAAAATATGGTGCTATCACAGCTTATTCAATTATTTGAATTATGCAAGTCCTTGAAGAGTCATTCTCTTCACTGTCTTATTGGAATGTCTTCCAATCACAGGCAATGAGCATTCCCTTGGGGCTTGTTGTTCTAGGGCTTTATTATCCCAGCAGCTCACTTTATGTTGTTTAGAGGGGGGGTGGTTAATTCCAGGTGATCAAGAGAATATTTTAAGCATTACATTATTGCTCTTCTGAGGTGTATGCCCCTTTCATTCTTCAGTTTCCTGATAAAGTTGATGAAATTGGACTCTCCATATTTCCTGTTTGAGCAATCTATATCTAGCAAAAAGTAATCACATATTGCCACAATAAGTACTGGAAACCCTCTCTACTTCATTATAAGTAAATACCCTAAACACTAGAGAGTAGAATTCTTCCTTCCCCTCATCCCACCCCCGCCCCAAATACACCATTTTTTCCCCTTTCTTTGTCTTACTGAGTTAGTTACATATCAAAATTAAACAGCTCCCATTGGAGGGTCTGAGAAAAACACAAAGCAGGCTTTACAACCCAGTGGGATCAGGCTAATAAAGGTAGAAATATGAGTTAAAATCCTGTCACGAGAGCTGACAGGAGATTCATGAACCTAGCTATTTCCTTCAAAAATTAGTGCTTCAATTAGAAAGCAAAGTAAAAGGCACAGTTGTCCAATTTCTCTGCGTGAAAAGGCAAAAGGTTGTCATGATCAGCTCGCAAAAACCTTTGCAAAAATTTTTTAAAGTTCTTCAAAATCTTCTATATAAAAATTATGGCAAAAGTCAACAAAATTAAAAATGGATAAATTAGCTTTTAGCCACTTCTTTGCTATTAAAAATACTTTATGGCTGTGAATGGTAAGCGTGAAGTAAAAGAAATCAACTCTGTCAAGGAAACTGATAAGAAAACAGACAACTTCTGTCAGCTGGGCATCCTAAAAGGGTGAACTTACAGCCTTTCCCCTGAGACTGCAGGTTCAACATGTCACCACTGTTACTTGACTCCTCTTCTTGTTGAAACAAAATTGATACCAGGTTCTTGTTTGAAGCCAAGTCACTGAATAGCCCTCCCTTGGTCAGGGCCTCAGATGTTAACTGGGCTAATTCAGTAGAACCTAGGCTGCCCATTCAGCTGCAATGTGGTTTGGTATACACAGAAGAACTGCGTGCAGAAATTCACATAATTTTTTTACTAAACTTAAGTAAGACCTAGTGACTTACAATGCCAAGGGCGGAACAGTAATAGATACTGATACTTAAAATGGAATCTTTATCTCCCATTTAAGGAATTCGTATCAGGGAAGTAGAGCATGAATGTCAGTACTTCAGGGAGAGGTGGGTAAATTCAAGCAGATATTATTTTAGTCATGACAATCAGGCATATTTAATAAATAAATGGGGTCAGGACGCATCAGCACTGGGAAGAGAGAAAGTGAAGAATGGAGGGACAAATCAATAAAGAAACATCATGAACTCTGAGGTTTTTTTCATCATTAACTTTATTTTGTTTTAGTTCCTGCAGGGCATAATATGAATTCAGGCATAATTGCAGAGAAACACAGAAGTACTACTGGGCCATGAACTGCATTTTTGAGGAAACAGAAGGTCATGGTTCTTAAACTGCAAACTTGCCAGGCCACCAACAAGAATGCTATAAACTCAGTCCAGCCTAGCCATAATCAGCTAGTAACTGTTTATAATCCACATTTCCATCTGGAAAAACAACAGCAAATGTGGGGGTGGCTCAGCCTGATTTTAGGCTGCAGCCCCGCACTGCCTACCAAACCCTGGCCATAGAGTGGGTGGATTTTCCCGCCTCAGACAGTGGTTCTGAGGGGGGTTCCATGAGCGGCACGGAGGTATAAGCCGCAGCCCACTGGGTGGCACCCTGAAGATTGTTCTTCCCCTTGGTCTGGAAAGTTCTGTTAAGTTCGGTTCTTCATCGGTGTTGTATTACAGTCCCTGCCTCCCAAACTCCCTCATTGGATTGCATCCCTGCTGTGCCCTCCCCTTTACCTGTTCCCCATTGTTCCCGTTCTGTTACCGCCCCCCTTGAAAAAGGGTCTCCACGCCACTCTCAGGGCCAGTCTAGTTCCTGAATTCTTCGGATTAAAAGCTTCTTGGACTGAGCCCTTTCCGCCTCCTTTGTTCTTGGGGAACGCTTTTGCCATAGGTCAGACTACCTGGTGCGAGCCGCCCGAAGAGGGGAAAAAGCGCATCTCCCACCCGGCTCTGAGATTCTCCACTGCGTTTCCTCTGCTGCCGGCTGAGCGGCGAGGACGCTTTGGAGACGCTGCTGCGCTGCCTCTGGCTTGCAAGCTCGGCCAGGGAAAAACCCGGAAAGCGTTCAAGCAAAAACATAAACAACAAAGCAAACAAACCCCCCAGATCTGTTAATAACAACACAGTTCTACAGCCTAGAATTTTCTTTCAGAAGTAACAAGTGACTCTATTTGCAAGGCATGCAATGTACAGGTGGTGAATCTAGAGTATGTTCTACAAAGCTGGCACACAATAATATTGCTGAAAGAAAATTAGCAAATTTTTCTGATTTCTCTTCTGTTTGCATTTATTCTATTATTTTCTTTTCCAGACATCTGTATGCTTATGTTGTCATCGGAATTTAAGACTCTGTTGTTAAGGCGTTCTGTGGGAGGAAATGAAATGACCACTTCCAGCATTTTCTGGAACATTAAAAAAAGTCTGTCTCATCTATTGTGGAATCTTAGAGAATTCTGAAAAATTATATCCTCAAATGAGATCTATTTTATAAACTAGTTAAACCAGACAAACTGATTAAAGCTCTGCCGGCGTCTGACTACAAATTTGTGATGGCAAATGGAATGGATACTACCCGACTGACTTAATAATTCCCAAGATTTTAGAAAGCATAACCCAGAATGCACAATCACCCACCCAGTCAGGTGAGAGCTCTCCAGGAATCGCCTTAGGAAGCATCCCAGCCCATGGGGAGAGACGCCATCAGCAGACCCACTGTTCTGAGGAGACCGACTCAGGTGCCCCCTGCTCCAGCAGTACCATATCTGATCACTGCTCACACGGGGTCATGTCACTGTCACACTGTCACCGCCTGGGGTCGGCTCTCCTGCCCCACAGCAGCCACCCTGCGGACGTGATGGACGCTGGCCTGCCCAAGGACAGCCGCAGGTCACTCTCTGCAGTACTTGGCACCCTGACATGGTTATATTGCTTCTGATTACAGATCAGCCATGACTAAGCAAGGTCTCAAGGTGCCATGATTCATCCTTTGTGTTCTGGAATGTGCAGGGCAAATGGAAACACTTTGCTCCAAAACACTCTTGTGCTGTAACACCAGGTCTTATGCAAGTTGTTCAGAGCAAAGAGACAGTGAGCTTTGTGTGTAACCTCCAGACCAGGGCTGCATCTACTGAGAAAGGTTACAACTAAAACTCCTTCATACATTAGTGTTTTAAATTCACAGTATTTTTTGGATGAAAATATTTTTTATGAATATACTAATCACAGGGAAAAAAATATCAGGTTAACTTCCACTGTGAAAACATTTTGCTTTAAGAGCTGAAAATATGTGAACAGTGAAAAACCAGTCAAGCTTCCTTGCTAAATAAATAACACGAGTGACTGTCTACATTCTTCATTTTACACTGAAATAATTTAAAAGACACTGTTTAAAAATAAGTAATTTGATGAGATCTTCACAAAAATTTGGATGCTAAGCATGACTTTTACAATCCAAGAGCAAAGTGAAGGGTTAGGGTCCAAAATGACAGTGAAAAGTGTTAGTACATTTTATATATGCTGCTGATTTGTTCATCATGTGAAATCACGAACATAATCATGACGGAGTCTAAGAACTGCAAATGGCACTTCTCAAGTCCAGTAACAAATGGACCACCAGGAGAAAATGTCATTGAAGTGCCTGTGGAGTACAGTTCTGGCATGAAAATGGCATGAAAATGGATATGCTGCTGGCTATTCTTTGTCATTCCTGAGCTCTGATTCATTAAACAGATATTTTACAGCAACAAACAAGCAGAGCTGTGGCTAATGAGCATGTGTGAGTTGACACAGGCAGCCAGAACAACCATAAATTTGTGGCTGGAACCTAAAGAGTAAATTTATTCCATTACCTCTCTAACTGAGGCATCCCTGAAACAACACCTGGGCAGAGGAAAAAAACAGAGACACAGGCACTGTTAAATTCTGTTCATGCCAGAGGATCACTGGCCTGCTGTTCACACAGGCTTGTCAAGAGTTTTTCCCAGCTACAGTATCACTTAAGTGACTCTCCAGTCTTCCACTTTTTAACCCCTTCCTCCCAACAGAGCAGTTAAAAAAAAAGGCCTACTCCAACAATTGTTGAAAAAAGGATATATGCACCTTCTAAAGTACTTGTGGTCCTGGAGTTTATTTCTTCACATAGTATTTGGTTATGCACAGTCTAGATAAAAGCAAGGATGATGTTTCTGTCATCATGGCAGGCACAGAATCTTTCTGAGGCCTTAGACAAGTTACCAAAATACTGTCACTCTATTTCTCTCCAGACAAATATATTCCATAAATACCAATATATGATAGGATGAAATAAATTAAATTATATATACATGAGAAAGCCAAGAGAAGTGGTTTGGTTTGGGGGTGTGTGTATGTGTTTGTTTTTTTTTTTAACAGGACCATTTGACCACAATTCTTGAACTGACAAGAAAAAATGAGGTCTGGTTTTAGTAGCCAGAGGAAGAGGGATTGTTTATCTGCTAGGCACAAAGGAGCCCTATGATCTGTCAGGAACATTCCCATCACACCTGGGACCATGTCTTCGCTGCAGAGCAGGCGAGCCCTGTCCTCAGAGATTCTACCATTCCTTCTCCTATGCGAGTATTTTTAGTTGACTTTGGGCTGAACAAATACATTCCTGTACTTTGATAAACTAAAGTTGACTTTGTTGAACTGCAATCTCTAAATGTGCATTTTTATAGGAAGTAGACAGTTCCCGTACCATGTATGTATAAAAATGGTAATTATTGAGTGCAATTGTCTATAAGTTTCATTTATCTTCTTAAGAGGTCTTCTGAATATTTCTGCTTTCTCTCACTGGCTGAGTGGCAAAGACTACTATTGATCTAATTAATGTCTTCCTAGAAAAGGTAATGTCATGCTTCAATAGAGGATCACAGTCCTTTTAAAAGTTTTGGAAAATCTAGAAAAACTTCTAAAGAAATCTCTCAAGAGTCTGTCTTGGCTATTCTGGATTCATAAAATATCACAGTCAAAGGACTATTCATTGACATATAGTCTTAAATTAAATTGCATGGCAGAATGAGACTCTGATAATCTTGAGTTTATATGTAATTTATGAGATAATTACAGCATACTGCTTATGGTTTGGGCGCTTTTTTCCTATTTTTTTTTCCTCACAGCTCCTCCTGTCTTCTCCAGCATAGATCTCTTAGTGGGTGTGGGTATCTCTGCTGTTACAGAAACTAAGGAATACTATTTATGTCTTCCTAGCACAGAATCCCCTGAATAGATGCTAGCTAGGGTGAAATATGAGTAAATTACAACATCTTTTGGGAACTTGAGGAATTTACTGAAAGATGAAGAATCCATGGGTTTAAAAATATGACTTTTTCCTTCACCCATCTTGAGTAAATTTCCACAATACAGCTGAGATAGACAAAATAACAGAACTTATAAGATTTGTTTATTACAATTCATTTTTCAGCACTCAAATGCTTTTTTCATAGTCTCATAAAAATTCAGTCAACAAGCATTCTTTTTTTTCCTACTATGCTCCTGAACATAATGCAGTCTTATGAAGGTATGGTATTAAATGTAAACATTTTTTTTTTCAAAATTCAAATAGTTGCTGAAAATTTTTTTAAAACACTTATTTTAACTTGTGAGAAAATTCTTCTTCTTTCTCAGAAATGGCTGAACTACTTTTACAACACCTGTGAGACAATTTCCTTTCAAAGAGAGCAGAAACTTGGTGTTCTTTAAAAGAAAAGGTAACAATTGCATAAGAATAGAAGCCACTGAAAAGTGACTATTGGAATGAGAACATGTATGCAACCTTAACTACAGATGTTGCTACTGACCCTGCACAAGAAATCACATGGAACTGATGAATCAGAGAAAAAAAAAAACAAAAAAACAAAAAAACAAAAAAACCAAAAAAACAAACAACTCTTTCCTTACAAAAAACCCCCAGATTTCAAAATATGCATCTGCTTTTTTCTTTAGTTTTGTTAATATTTTGCGGTAGAAAAGTTGCTGAGGTAGGGAAAGTAACAGTAACAGCACTGAAAATTTTTCAGTGATCATGATCATATGTAACTTGTAAAACTCTAAATCTGTACCTGAATGCTGCCCAGCATGTACATGGATATTGTGTATCAGTGTAGAAAAAAAGGAATTTTCCAGACACCTTTTCAATATCAGCAAACAATATTAAATGCTTAGAATGATATCTTTGTAGGTGTCAATAAGAGAGACCATTATAAGGCTCTCTAATCTATACAGTCCTCTTTCTATTCCAATACTGATGTGGTCACTGCTAAAGAGTTGAACTTGGAAGGCACAAGACAAAAATAATGTGCTTCAAATTTTTTTCTAGCAGTGGCAGCTGTGTTTTGTGCTGACTTTCTGGCTGATTCTGCTTTCAATTTTTATGACAGAGACAAATAGCTATTGGTTGCTGAGAGTTTATAGCATTTGAAGAACAGTTTTTCAGATGTCACTCTATGCATCTTTCTGTAATGTTCAAATAAGGCATGTGCTGTAGATAATCTATATATTCTTTAGATGTTCTAGAATAAGTACAAGAGAGCTTGTTTCCATTACCTATGACTCTATTACTGTTTTCTGCAAGAGTATTCACACTGGTTGCACTCAGTTATTTTTCTAGTAATATTTTTTTTTCCTCTAAATTTCTTCTGAAATTGAAATGTCTGGTTACCAACATAATTTGATTTGTATTAACATGTAGGTTGGGTTGTGTTTTTTAGTTCGTACTTTGGTTTGGGTTTATTTTTCCTGTGTTTGTATAACCATAGTTTAAAAATTATTTGAAAATAAATGTAAATGAAAATTACTTCTAGTTTAAAATGTCCTTCTTAAAATATATATGTCTTTCTTCTACTGGATCAAAGTAATTTTAACAGACAACTGAAAAGGAATTCCACTAACACATGAAGGATGTGATTTCCCGCACATTCTTGTTAGGCAGTTTCCACTACTAGTACTGTTGTCAGTCAGATCCTACCATTAGTGTTATAGAATCATAGAATAGTTTAGGTTGGAAGGGACTTTTAAAGGTCATATAGTCAAACCCCCACGACTAGTGCCTGCATGAAGAATGGCAGGGCCATCTGATACTGACAAATGAAAATCGGCAAACCCTCTCTATATATTATATTCAGTTTTATACTTACTGCTACAAAAATTTATACTTCCAAAGTGTCATTTTTTATTTGCCTGTGACCAGGAGCTGAAAATCACAGTTTTTGAGCCCAAAATACACCTAATAGGCTGAGCTAAAATTGATAACCAGAACCAAAGTTATTTTAAGCCAATATAGGCTGCTGGTCATCAATGATTAATTACACAAGAGACCTAAGTCCTAAGGGCTCATTTTAAGGAAAAAGGGTATCTATGAGGAAACCTTATCATAACTGACACATTGATACAGCATGAGAAAACTTATGACAGCTATGAAATTCCTTATCAAGGACTGGAGGAAGCTGTCATTTTCCCATCCCCTCTTTGATGCCCCAGGAGTTGCCATAGCTGAGGCTTTGCACCATTCTGCCTTCTCCTCCTGAGATGGCTCCAAGTGGCAGCCAAAATCCCACCCACTCTCTCCGGCTGACCTCAGAAGGTTTGCGGGAGCAAATAGAAAGAGTGGTAAAAAGAAAGTCCAGGGATCAAGATGTGAAATAGTTCATAAATTACCTGATGTTTTGAAAATAATCTTATTTATTGAAAAAAAACCCCAAAACATCCAAACATTAAAGTGTATGGGAGACACCTTTCCTCCCCCTTTCCCATGCCTGACTTTATTCCAAACGCTTTTCCTTTCCTCTTGCTATTGTGGCAGGTTACACTCAGTTCTTTCAGTGAGGCAATGCACAGCACAGGAAAGGAGGATGTTATGGTCAGAATGTAGTGGTTTCTCTCTTTCACTCCTCATTCTTTTCTTCTGCTCTTGCAAGGCTTTCCATGGGTGGCAGTTCCTTCAGGAGCAGCCATCTGCCCTGGTGCTAGTCCTCCAGAGGCTGCAAAGAACACCTGCCCCAGCATGGAGAACCTTCTCATCCTCCTTCTCTTCTGATGCTCATGTTCCCTCTGCTGATTTTCACTTGGTATTTTCCATTTTCCTCTCTCCCTGTAGTACTTTTGTCCCTTAAATATGTTTTCACAATTGGCACCAGTTTGGCTGATGGATGCATCTATGTCCTGTGGTGGGTTGATTTTGAAGCTAGCTGGAAACATCTGTGTCCAGGGAAGGGCAGCCCATGTCTTCTCCTTGCAGAGGCCACCCCTGCAACCCTCTGTTACCAACAAGCTGACTAATGCACCCAATACACAATCTTACCCTTTTTTTAATTCAAATGCCCTCAGAAGAAGTAGAATTATCAGTGATACTGAAAGTTCTGCTCTAGTGGAAATGGTGGAATATATACAGCTTTGAAAAAGAGATTCCTTATTGAATTGTTTAAATCTGATATTCATCATCTATTTTCGAAAACCTTGGGAATCTGGTAATATTAAAGGCAACAGCTGAACAGTATGCCTCAAATGTAATTGTGTGACTATAGAAGTATTAGTGAGCATCCTCTTGGATAAATAACGCATAAGTATTAGATCTGCCTTTGTTTAGGTAATTACTAAAAGTTCTAGATTACTTGTATTTACTTTAAGTAATATAGAATTCATTAATATTATTAATTTCTATAGCAATTTTAACATTCCATGAAAATATTATTTTATATGCAATATTACTTTGAATTTGTATATATGTATATAAATTGTCTCTTCCCAGTAGCTTATAAAATTGCTCCTTCTTTTATTGACTTTAATTTTTGAAAGAAAATATTTTGAAATTCACTATTTTTAATAAGGCAGTGATCATGCTGTAAAATGTGCTGCCTATACTACCCTTGTACTGCCCTTGTCACTGCGTACAAAACACACAGCTCTCTGCTAGCTGTGACTGAGCAGGAAATAACTCTGGAAACCTATTTCTCTTGCATTTTTAAATGTTGCACCCATTGTCTCTAAATAGAAGAAAATATATGTCAAAGGATGTAACATGAGGTAATGCATTGAATTATACTGCTATGCCACCTACAGACATATGCATGCATTTCTGCCAGAAAAGCTTTTTCCTTAAGTAAAAATAATTACACAAAACGCAATCTAATACAAACATGCAGAGTCTTCTGTGTCTGTTCCCTGTTTTCCATGCAAACACAGCACTGATGAAAACATACTGAGCTCTCAGTGGTTCTAGAGGGAAAAGTATTGATTTGTTTGATTATCTTTCCAATCACAAAAGCCTGAAAGAAAAAATAAAACAAAACCTCCCTAAATATACTTAAGACTGTTTCTATATTGTTTTTATGCAATGAATAAAGTTTTAAGGCTTTAATATTGTTGTCTTAAAGTTGATTATCTTTGCAGTGCTCATTTACTTGGTACCTAAGACTGATAGAAACAGATAAAAAACTTCAAAGGTTTATATACTGTGTGCCATGCACACTTTGAATGACTGATGTCTAAATAAATATTTGGAGTAGTTGATGTATCAGAATTTTTTTCACACTTATATCCATCTTTTCCCTGTTGGATATAACATTAAATGTTATGTAAAAGATTTACTACAGCAATTTTTCAGCCAATTACTTTTAAGACATTTTCTCCCCTTAATATATAATTGCCTGAAGAAAAATGCAGCCTAGAATAATATAAACTAAAAGCAGCGTTCCTTGTAATTTCACAAAGATGGTCAGTCTCTTCCTAGCAACAAGACAGAGCTCTAGCTATCCTAGCATTACTGCCTGTTGTGATTCTCATGAGCTGCTGCTAGTGCTGTAATTTCTCTTCCTCAAATGCCCTGAAAAACATTCTCAGGCTTGAAAGCACAGTTCCTTAAAAATATATTTGTTTCCTTTACAAAAAACCTGTCTCTGAATATGAAATGTTTAAAATTTTGCAAGTAGTGGAATTTACAAAAGAACATTTTCTTTTGGCTGGAATAGGCTTAGTTTGCAGCACTGCAAAGATGCAACCCTCAATCAAAGTGGGGCTTCGTGTTTCTGATTTTCATTTTATTAAAATTTCCAGGATACATTTTCATAGTATGCTGTCAAAATATAAATTTCATTTTTCCTCGCCCTGCCTTCCCTCCCTTCCCTCCTCTCTTCTTTCTGCCTTTTAAACTCAATGCGTGGAGCATGAGAGCATCTTTCATACTCTCTGCTTACAATACAGGTTTAGAATTGCTGCGTAAGGAAATCCTGAATCTCCACATCAAAGAAGGAAGGCTGACAGCTTTAAGAAAGCGTCAATGTAGTAATGATGTACTTAAAAGAAGATCTGGTACCACACCCATGTCTGAAGTCCCAGTGGACCTGGTAAATGGCTGGAAAGTGTCACCCAAGCTGAGAGCTGCAGCCAGACAAGAGTCAAATGTCAGCATTGTTAGTATTGTGCTGGAGCAGAGCAGCCAGGGGAGTGGTGTTCAAGCATTGCTTAAGGCCATTTTGTGCTAGGTGTGAAAACTGTGTGGGGAGTTACTTTCACATCACTACAAATTGTTCCTGTTGAATGAAAAAAATTCTGGGGACTTCTACAAGCTTAAGAGTTTGGCTTGAAGTGAAATAGAAAAGCTTTTGCATCAAATGTATTTGGAGAGGAGACGACTAGAAGGGGGTAGGGAAAGAGTGAGGTAGTCGTGCTACTATAAGACTCAGTTATTTTTTCAGCCACAGATACTTCAGAGCTTATTTCTGGCACTGCGTATTTGGGAAGTTGTTCAAGGGATACAGAAACATGTAGTCTTCCAAAAGCGAAAAGAACATGCTATGGGAATAGAAGGGAAGACAAAACATTGAAAATTTAAAAAAAATAGATTCACTGGTATATCTCTAAGGAAAAGGACCTGGAGTAAAATACAGGTAAGGACAAAAGAATTGCCAGATACAATGCAGATGAGACAAATCACAGAATCACAGAAAGGCTGGAATTAGAAGGATCCTCTAGAGGTCATCTAGCCCAATCCCTCAGCTAAAGCAAATTCACTTAGAGCAGTTGTCTTGGTTTGAAAAGACAGATGTCTGTTAAGGGAA
>WEIT01016979.1:107062-135564 GCA_013389985.1 Dryoscopus gambensis | reverse complement strand
ATTCCGGATTAGAAGAAGGATGCTCTGTGGGAAGTCCTGGTGTATTATTGAGCTCTTTGCACAGGACCCTCTGGGTGACAGATACAGACAGATCAGATCGCCTGTACAATCAGGCATTGCTGGTCTGATTGTGCAGTGGAAGTTTCAAAGCAGTACAGTGAGAGAATAGTGACAAGGAGGATCTTACCTCGGGTGCTAAAACGCTTCTGGCCAGCTGGCAGAAAGCTTCCTGAGAGGCATGGATCAGGGCTGATGTCTTTTGATGCACACCTGCAGTCCCTTAACCATTTTTGTGGAGATGTCAGATTGTGCTGCTGTTAGGGAGAAAATGGAACTCTTATGTCAGAGCACGAAACAACTATTCTAGTGTCTGTTCTTGAATTCAGGGGTACTATATTTTCAAAATTAGGATATTTGCTTTTGCTTCCATGCAGTTATATCAGTTACTTGCCTGTGTTTTGGAGGAATTTCATTTAAAAAAAAAAAAAAAAAAAAAAACAGTTAAAGANAAAAAAAACAGTTAGAGAGCCTTCAACATGTGTACAGGACTTTCTGTGTCACAAGGGAGGTTTACGCTTTTGTGAAAATGGGAAAATAAATCCACTTACCCTTTCCAAAGAGAAGCTACTACGGAAGATATTTAAGATGGCTTAAATCATCTGGCTTTTTCAGTGACTGTCATCAACAAAGACATTAAGATATCATTTGCAAGCTTTATCTTTAATGTAAAATGGCAGCAATTGATATTTAAAACTGTCTGATAAAAAACCCTGTATGGTAGTAGGAGAAGCCACAAGAATCTCTTAGGTGGAATGAAAACTTATTTTTTTCAGCCAAAACTAAAAAGGGTTTGAAAAATGTGTGCATCCTCTTAGCTTGAATTTCAGAAACAGAGTTGCTCAGGGATTAGGTAATTTATATTTTTGATTGTGTTTTATAAGATAAAAGGAAGTTGAATATAGGATAAAATGCTCCCTGTCCCAGTTTATTATTCAATAGAGGCTTTTCTTACAGTGTAGAGAACTTGTAGGAAAAGGTTTTAAAATTACTCACAGATTAATGATTTTATTTTCTTCTGTATCATTAGACTTGAATCATTACGGTTTCCAGCATGAGCTGTCAGTAGGGGCAGAAGAAAATCCAGGGAAATGAGTTTTGTGTTTAGTTTTTTTAGGCTTAATCTCATAATGATCATGGTTTCAGTTAATACTTAATAAGCACAGGTAAGAAAATATTCATCAGTGATCACACTTCTCATTAAAAAAGTAGTGATAGTTAAGCTGTCATAGTACAACTTTTTTCTCATCATGATTAAGGCAGAAATGCCGCTGTAAGTACTCATTTTTTTTCCCTTTTCTTTTTGACTTGTGCATTCCCCTCCTTAATTAACTGCTTCATCTTGATATTTCATGAGCGTATCTGTGCGCATGTGTGTGCCTGTGTCACCTATTTGGAACACAGGACTGATAACAGCAGCTGCTCAGAGAGAGCATTCCACTGCATCAATTAATGTTCTATGCTAAATAAAAAATGTACATCCTCCGCACCAGTCTGGTAATAAAATAATTAATTTGATTCAAATGCTAAATTAAGTATGGCATGGAGGTTTTTGGAATAAAGTTAAGGAGGAAATAGACTGCAGCCTTGGGAAGCCTAGAGCGTGTTTTGTACTGCACCTTGAAACAAACAGCTTGACTAAAGAGTAAGTTAGTCTGTCTCTTTGATGGCTGCATTACCAAGTCAAAGTCTTCAGGGCCTCGTGAGGGTTCAATGACAGAGAATATTGTAGTAGCTAGATGTAGGACACATAGAATTTAGGCTTTTTGATCAAGTTGTAATAAACAGCTTTAATTAACTGGGCTTCCCAGAGGGGATTAAAGAGCAGTGAAGAACTCTTTGTTTTATTATTTAAGATTCAAACTATTGCTTCCATTAGGCATATTCAGAGTTTACAGCTAGGATCCATTATGGGTTCATTGCAGCGGAGATTGCACATGCAGTATACCTGATATGTTTTCCTTCTTTGGATTGGTAAAAATAAAAACCTTCAGGTTCCATCTGTGTTTCAGAACAGCTATAAAGTAGTCATGCTCTTCTTTCCCTTCAGACACACATCTGTTGACTCACAAGTAAAGACAAGAGAAAAAGAAAGAGAAAATAAGAAATTTATACTGGTGATGTGCTGTATTCCCATTTTGAAATGTATTTTAATTTGAATCTCTCTTCTATTGGGTGACCAACCACTGGTCAAAGGCACCACAGGAGTCTGATTAGAGATCACACCGTGAGTTACTAGAGCAAAAAAGACCCATCACTCTCCCAATGAACATGGAGACAGCAATGCAATTCTGTCTCCTTAGCTAATCAATGTTTAGAAACAGCATTACATGGATCGCTCCTAGGGCTTAGCTCCCTCACTTGTTGCCTCTACTTTGCAAGTAGAAAGGTACTTAATTTTGCATGAATACTGACAATTAAATAACTTGAACCATGGTCCTGATAACAGCAATAGCTTTTAAGAACTAACAGCTGACATATGTACTGAAAAGCAAAAAACTCCAAACATTTTGACATGTTTTCTTAAATAGATAAGTGATTAAGCTGTTTAAAAACTGTTTCCATCCCATTGTACACTAAAAGTAGAAATTTCCTAGTAAGTACAGGGGACTACAAGGTGGTTTGTCAGCTATCAATTGACCAGCATTGCTAGACACCCTTACAGACACACCAACTTATTTTCAAATGTAAAATATGTTGCAATAACTACTAGCTCCCTATGTGAAGAGAATTTTTTTAAGCTGTAGCAAAGGGTTAAAATACTCAGAGGTAAAAGAATAAATAAAACAAAAAGAGTAGACTTACAAACCTGTCCCAGGTCACATTTCTTTAAAGACATAAATTCAGTGTGAAACATTAAAATAATGGAGCCCTATTGATCCTACAGGAAAGTTTCCAAATGCTTATGAGGAATACTCTCCCAGCAGAATTAGACTGTTCAAATACAACAATCAGAAGACAAGATAGGAAAGGTAAAAAAATTTAACTAAAGAAAAAAAATTAGAAAGTTTTATTTGTGTTTTCCTACTTGGAGTCCTTCAGAATATGACAAAACAGCCTCATATAATGGAAGAATATTGCTTCAAAAATATCACCTTTCCAAGGATAATTTAAAAACTATAGTCTGTATATATTCATCAATAGCATCATAAACTAGTTCTCTGTTGAAGAGTTAATATGGAGCCAACCAGAATAAGATAGAATTAAAACTCATAAACCATTTTTACACTCTGTTTAGAAGGAATGGTTTAGATGTGGAAGTGATAGGTTAATGGATACAAACAGAACAAAGTTTATAGTGGAAGAGATAACTTTACTATGACAAATTGATGTTTTTGAAGAGATATACAACAAGTAATCTTTCGACATGGAAGCAAACTTGTGTGACTGTTTTTTTCTCCAATCACTTCAGATGGTCTCATAAAAACTATTATCTATTCCTACAAATCTTTTCTTGCTTATAAACCATGGTCAAATGTCATTCTTGAAAAGATGTTTTCAGGAAGAATTAGACTAACTACCATAGGAACTCCTAAACAGTTAAGCTTGCAGATCAGCCTAATCAGAAATAAGTAGAAAGTAACAATACACTCACAAGGTTATCATTCAGGAACTTGCATTAGTGAGGTCTGAAATAAATCAGACAACACAACAGGACCACCAGAAACTTCAGTTCTGTACTTACGGTGTTTTGATTTTACTGGACAGCCTCTAAGCCCTCTGAGCAGTTAATTAGAACTAATGTGCCTTCATTTATTTAAGATTTGATGAAGCAGTTAACTCTTTCCTATTTGCAAATCTGGTTGCCACAATCTCTGATTTTAAAAAAAGTATTCCTGGTTTTTTGATAAAAGCTTTATTGCATACATTAAGAAAAAAAATCAGGTCATTTAGACCAGTGCCCTTTTCCTGTGGTGCTGGGAATTGGCTGCTGCCAATAATCCTGCCTATCTCCATCCAATGGGTGGAGAACATTGTCTAAGAAAAATAAGACAAAAACGCAACTTTTTGCATTTGCACATTTTATGACATTGCTCTTGTAAAATAAAAAAACCAAACAATCACAAAGTAAAACAAAATTAAGCATTTCATGGTTTAGTTTTGAAAAAGGCCCGGGATTTTCCTGACCCTGCAATCCAATAATCTATCTGTGATAAAATCTCTCACTTTCTTTGTCTAAGAAAACTTTCTGTGAGACATTTTCTTATTCAATCTGTGTGACAAAGTACTGGTTTACAGTCTTGCTGTCTGCTGGGTGAAGAGGAGAAGGGACAGTGTTCCTGCAGGCTACAAGCCCAGTGAGAGATATTCCCCAGGAACATGGCATTCTCCTGACTATACAGATTCTCCCCAGCCACAAGCTGTCACATCCCTCACACCTCTGTCCCGGTTCCTCTCATCCCAAGCGTATGGGTCTCTGATCTGTCCCTTTCACTGCTCCTCGTTTTATCACAATCCATTTCGTTGTAGTCACTCCATTTTCAAATTTTCTTGTTTTTTTCAATTGCATTTTATTTGATCATATCTCCTTTCCAGAGTGTTTGTCACACTTTCTTCTCTGTTTTCAAGATTTCATTGACTTTCCTCACAGGAAGAATTTTGTTTCAGGAAAGGCAATGAAATCTTGCAATTTCAATGAGGATCAATTTGGCAAGCTTTGGTCCACTTCCCTGCACTTCATGTCATCCCATGCCATTTCATTGTTTTCGCTTCAGAATTTTTTCTTTTTTAAGCATTCCATTTCATCTCATCAATTTCTTCTCCTATCTTTTTTTTTGACTTTGTTCCCTGATTTTGGGATTTCGGTAAGTATAATTTTACAACGTTTTGTCCAGTTCATGTCAAAAAAAGAACATCCCACTGCTCAAAGTCTGCTCTATTCATACCTTTCTTCTTCACACCACCCATGTGCTGGGCACCTCAGTAAAAGGCTTCTTTTACTGCTTCTTATGGGGTTAGGCAGGTGCTGGGGATTAGGTTTGAAATAAGCACAAAGCCTAGAGTTCCAGTGACACTGCAACTACTAAAGGCATGCCAAAGAGAGCACGGCACTGCCCCACCACTGCTCCCTCAACGTGATTCTCCTTGGTACCAGCCTCACAAATATGCGGGCTTTAATGCTCCGCTTAGGGTTAGGGCTGAGAAAACCACAAAGCCCAGAGCTCCAGGGATACTGCAACTACAAAAGGGATGCCAAGGGGAGCATGGTCCTGCCCCAACATTGCTCTCTCAGCAGCTTTCTAATTGGCACAACTCATGTCCTTGGCACCATTCATGTGCTTGGTACCTCAAAGAAGGCAGCTTTTACTGTGCCACTTAGGGTTAGGCTTACGTTCAAGGATAGGCTTGAGAAAACCAAAAAGCCAAGATATCCAGGGACGTGGCAACTAAAAAGGGCATGCAAAGGGCGGCACTTCATATCATTTCATTACATTTGATTACAATCATTTCATTTCAGAATTTTCCTTTATTTCTTTCCATTGAATTTAATTTCTTTAGAAGTCCAGCCCAGTCAGTTTGTTTTAATTTGTTCTCTGACTTTGAAATTTTATTTCCTTTCCTGAAAGGAAGGATTTCCATTCAGGAAAGGCAATGAAATCTTGAAAACAGAGAAGAAAGTGTGACAAACACTCTGGAAAGGAGATATAATAAAATAGAATGCAATTGAAAAAAACAAGAAAATTTGTAAATGAGTGACTACAACCAAATGGATTGTGAAGAAACGAGGTGCAGTGAAAGGACCACAACTTGCCCAAATTAAATTAAATTGGAAAAAAAAAAACAAACCTGCAACAAAATCTGAAGAGCGGAGAAAGGAGAGGTTAAGAAAAAATGTGAGAGTTGCAGACAGAAAACTTACTATAAAAAAAAGGGCAGTTCTCAAGCCAGGGGTGCAACAGGATAAGTACTACCAGAAAATATTTATAGCACTAAAGAAATAAAACAGAGATCTGGAGGACTGCAACTCACCAAAACTGAGGATGTATTGATGCTGACCCATCCCTACCTGAATGACAACTTCCTAGAGAGTAAACCCATTTTGTGTGCTATAATGGACTTGGGGAAACATGTTAGTATTTATCCTAGTAGTTAATTCTTCCTTAATGTCTATTGCCTATATCATTCAAAAATTACTTCATACTTTGAATCTGGGTGGCTCCAGCTTTCAAACTGTCTTCAGGCAATACAAGCTGTCTGAATAAACTTCCCCAAAGAGAAAGTGGCAGAAAAAAAACCTTCTTCTTATCTATTCTACAGAGGTGGGAGGATACCATACTGTTATTATTGCCATTTGTCTGTTATCTCCTGCTGTTGTCCTGGTAGCAAATTGTTCCCCTTACAGAACAGTGCTGGACTGGGAATGGAAATCATATCCACACAGAGCAAAAGGCCAAGAGGAATTGTTTAATTTCCCTTTCTCCTACGCCCTCCTCCCTGCAGATCCATGTGTAGGGAAGCTTTTGGCACAAAACTGGAAAGAGGTCAGGTTCACTATGGAGTGCAACACCTACAGAGTCCTACTGATGACTAGAAAAACACCACATGATCAGTGAAACATCTGGTAGTTTGTTAGAAAAACATCAGGAAGCCATTTATCCTGTGTGTTGCGCAGGACTGATTTTCGCTGTTCTCTTAGATGAGGATTATCATTTATTGTGAGTTTAGTCATCAATCAGATGCAGGGCCACTGCCCTGACTGAGGCTTCTACATGCTAATAATGTGCAAAAGATAGAGGTGTTGTTTGATGTTTGTCTCTGCCTTGCAAGACTTTTGTAAACACAGCGGATACAAGCATCAGTCAGATCACTAGAACCCACTAAATTAAACTTTTTGACATTGGGACTCAACTTATTTTAATGACTATTGCACAAATGGTTCAGTGGCAGAGTATATCCTGGCATATTGAAAACAACAGATTTAAATGGGTTTTTACTTGGAAGGGAAAGCTGTTGAAGCAGACTGCATCTCCCAAATCTGGCTTGAGAATTAAGAAGTAAAAAATATTAATCCATAGATTGAATAATTTTAAAGCTTCTTAAAAAATGTTAGGTACATGTTTTTGAGGTTTTTCTGATGTTTGATGGCTAGAAATATTCTTTGGCACATATAACTTCAATTGCTGTAAGATCTTTAAAATATTTTTGTCTTCTTTGAGTTTTGTCTCTACTATCACCTGAATCCAACTGACAAAAGCACTATTATGGCCTTTATAAATTATCTTAGTATTTTAAAATAAAATAAGAAATCACCAATATTTCCAGAAGAGAAAGAAGTCCTTGTATAGTCATCTAATGGTAAAGTCAATACCAGGATTAAAAAAATAATATCAATAATATAGGGGTATCATAATGTGAAATAAAAAATTACTTCCTACACACCTCTTTCTTTCCTTCAGCAACATAAACACTCAATTTCTGTAGTACATTACCCAGAATGTGCATAGCAAGATATCAAAAATAAATAACTGTCAATAACAGGAAGAGGAAGATTAGTTTGAAAACAATATTTAAAGGTGTTTAAAGTATTTACCTCTTCAACATCCCACTCCTAATGTAATTGAGAATTAGAATAGAACAGAATATATTAAATGGTTATTTCAGGCAAAAATAATAGCTAGCATTTAGGCAATTTCTTAAAAAATGTTTTCATAAAAATGTTTTTCCCAAGGTACTAATGGCTGTTAAAAAAAATTGCTGAATGTGCATATAAATTAAAAATTTAAAATGTTTTTAGAGGAGTAATACATTTATACCCCTAAAGAAATTAGCTTACTTTGATTGTGTAATTGATTTGTATCCAAACAGGTGAAATCACTAATTTTTACATACCTAGTTCAGTACATTTTTTAGTAATTATAAAATATGACTGATAGTTTGACATTTAAGTTCTAGTTTCTAGTCAAATATTTTGAACTACCTCGAGTGAAATAAAATAATATATATAGTGGAATAAAATTTTGGTTTTAACATCATAAAAACAATTCCCAGGCACAATATCCAGCTGAACATTCATAAGATGAAATTGAGATGTTGGAGGTAATGTGAAACACACAGATGTGAAACACAAACAGCATCACAGAGGACTTCATAGCATTTTGTGTGAAATTCTAATTGCAATGAAGTCTAGTTCTATAAAGGACATGAAAATAAGAGTATGTGTAAGTACACGTAAGAGTGATTTTTCATTCTAAATGTGTAATAGAAGAGGAGAGTGTTTGTTTGGGTTTTGGGGGGTTTTTTCTGTAGTAGATAGTGCAACATAACCTTATGGGAGGTGGAAAGATTTAACAGAAAAGTCATCATAGAGTCATCGAATCATATCCTGAGTTGGAAGGGACACACAAAGATCACCAAGTCCAAACTTAGACCTGCACAGAACATCCCCAAGAGTCACACCATGTATCTGAGGGCATTGCCCAAACGCTTCTTGAACTCTGTCAGGCTTGGTGCCATGATGACTTCCCTGTGGAGCCTGTTCCAGTGCCTGGCCACTCTCTGGGTGAAGAACCTTTTCCTGATATCTGACCTAAACTTCCCCTGAACAGCTTCGTGCTGTTTCCTCAAGTCCTGTCACTGGCTGGGAGATTGAAGGGATCACTACCTGCTCATCTATTTTCCCTTGTGAAGGTGTTGAAGGCAGCAGTGAGGTCTCCCCTCAGTCTTCTCCAGGCTGAACAGATCAAGTGACCTCAGCTTCTCCTCTCACAGCTCCTACTCCTCCAGACCCTTCACCATCTTTGTGGCCCAAAATCACCCCCCGCACTCGAGGTGAGGCCACCTCAGTGCAGAGCAGAGAGTGAGAATCTCCTCCCTTGCCTGGCTGGTGATGCTGTGCCTGATGCCTCGCAGGACAGGGTTGGCCCTCCTGGCTGCCAGGGCACTGCTGGCTCAGATTCAACTTCATATTGACCAGGACCCCCAGGCCCCTTTCCACGGCACTGCTTTCCAGCTTCTCATTCCCCATTATATACACACAGCCAGGGTTGACCTGTCCCAGGTGCAGAACCCAGCACTTGCCCTTGTTAAACTTCCTACAGCTCCCCAGTCCTCTAATTTGTCAAGATCTCTCTACAGGGCCTCCCTGAACTTGAGGGAGTCAACAGGTCCTCCCAGTTGTCATAAGCAAACTTACTTAGTATCCCTTGGAGTCCTGTATCCAAGTCATTAATGAAATTAAATCTCTCTGTTAAAGAGAACTGGGCTAAGGATGGATCCCTGTGGAACCCTACAACTGACCAGACACCAGCATGATGTCAGCCCATTCACTGTCACTGTGCCTGATCTGTGAGTCAGTTGCTCACCCATCACATAACACGGCTATCCAGTTGGCTGCTGGGCATTCGATCCAGAAGGATCCTGTGAGAGACAGTACCAAAAGCTTTGCTGAAGTCCAAAAAGATTACACCTATGGGCTTTCCTACATCAACTAGGTAAGTTACTCTGTCACAGAAGGGAATCAGAATCAACAAGCAGTACTTTTCCGCTCATGAAGGAGTACTGGCCATGACCAGTGTCTGAGTTGTCCCCCAGGTGTTTTTCAATGCTTCCCAGAATAATTTTTTTCATGATTTTACTGGGCACTGAAGTGAGACTGACAGGCTTGTAGTTTCTGGAGTCCTCCTTGCCTTTCTTAAATATTGGAAGGTTGACCAGCTTCCAGTCAGCTAGGAGATCTCTGGATTCCTGAGACCACTTAAAAATGATAAAGAGAGGCTTTATGATTACATCAGCAGCTCTTTGATGATTCTTGGGTGAATTCCATCCGATGCCATAGATTTTTAAGGATCTAACTGAAGGAGCAGAACCTAAAAAAGTTCAGGGTTAACTGCAAGTTGATCAATCTCATACTTATGGTCCTCCAACTCAGAGCACTGAGACCTCCTTGGTCCACCCTCCGTGTGGAAGATGGAGGCAAAGAATGCATTAACTACCTCTGCCTTGTCTGTGTCCCTGTTTGTGGGGTGGCCATCCCCATTCTGTAATGGACTGATATTATTTCTCCAGTGCTTTTTCCCACCAATATATTTGAAAAAACTCTTTCTATTGTCCCCCATGCTTCTTTCCATCTTCAACTCCAACTGAGATTTGGATGCACAAATTTGCTCCCTATACTGGCAAGCAACCTGTATGTATTCCTCTCCTGTCACCTAACCTTGTTTTCACTCAGCATATACCTTCCTTTTCTACCTTATTTCCAAGAGAAGATCCCTGCTCAGCTAGGCTGGCTTTCTATCTTGTTGCCATGACTTTCAACATTTAGGAACTTCCTGCTCGTGTGCCCTTAGGTGGCGCAGGGTGCAGTTTTGCCCAGAGAACACGCTGTGTCTAAGCTGTCTGAGAGTCCCGGACGGACCCTTGATACAGTTATATTCAGCAGAGATTTGTTACAAAAGTAACAAAACCGGAGTTGGTTGTCTCTCTGAGGGAGCAGGCTGCAAGCCGATGTGAAAATAGCGTAGACAAAGGCAGGAGACAGAGAGGGATCTTTTCTGCAACTTTACTCGAACAATACAGGCAGACAAAGACCCCCACCTGCGCTCTCCAACCCCATTTGTCTGGGTGCCAGAAAGGGCGGGATGGAGGGATTACAACCAATGGAGTTCTGCACATTGTGAAATGACAGGGGGTAACATCCAACGGGACGATCTCAGGGGAGGGTTCTATTTGAATGAACAAATGAAACATCAAATTTAACAGAACTTTCCATAGCTCATACATATTCCATACGCGCTGTGNATTCCATACGGGATGTGCATAAACATAAGGATATACATAAAACTGTGTGGGGAAAACCTTGAACTTATAATGATATGCAAAAAGCAGTTCCCGCGGAGGGGCGGGAGCTTGCAGTGATCAGGAGATGTCAGAGTGCAGAGCCCTGAGTGCTAGCCAGAGCCACATGCACTGCAACACTTAGATAATGTTTAAAAGGTGACCAGCACTGATAAGATCAACATGTGCAAAAACATTATGTTGGGGGACTTTACTTACTAATTCCCTGAGCAGCTTGAAGTTTCTTTCCTCTTGTCCAGAGCTGAGGTTTTGCTGCACTTTTCCTCCTGTAAACAGTGATTTTAAGCTTGATCACTTCATGGTCACTGTGGCCAAGATGGCCACCAAACTCCACTTTGCTCACGAGATCCTCTCTGTTGATAAACAGTAGATCAAGGAGGGCATCCTTCTGAGTCAGCTCCCTTAGTACCTGTTCCATCAGGCTGTCATCTAATTTTTTAGGAATCTACTGGCCTGGGTTGTGCCAGCTGTGTGATCCTCCCAGCTGATTTTATCAAGTTGGGGTCCCTCCTAAGGACAGGGACAGTTGAATTGGAAATGTCCCTTGGTTCCTCAAAGTCTGAACTAACTAGAAATTATTTATTTTAAAATGTATTATTTTTTCATGCAGATCAACACCTCTGAATAGGCACATTTTTCTTTATGAACCTGGAATAATATACAATTTAATTTAATTGAGAGATTTCTAGAAAAAATATTGCAGTTTATATAGACTAGCCATTTTTAATTAAACTAGTCCAACCTGTTTAATAATGCTGATAAATCTATATTTGTAAATTTGTTACATCTGATCATAATAGCTAGTAAGGGCACAGTTTAAACTATGGGGTATTTCAGAATTAAGTGCTTTTCTAAGTTTGCAAATGATATGAAGGCAAAACTACAAACAGTTTACTAGTAGGGACTTATACAGGTTCATGAGGAAGAAAATAAAAGTGTCTTTTATGTAGGTAATCTACAGCTTGGAAAAAGCTGACTTGCTGAGTGAAGAGTTATAATCACCAAAATGAAAAGCAGCTGCATCAGACCTTCCCTTTCTGCATACCTGGTAGGTTTCCAGATGACACCTTCCATCCTTTGCTCCAGATCCAGAATTTAGAGGTCATCTTGAGAAGGTTCATTAAGAGTGAGGAGGAACTCTTCTAGACAGGAGAATTCTCTGTCAGAAAGAGGATGGCTAGGGATATTTATTTGTGTGACTTGTCAGAACACTCACCTACTGTCTCTAAATGTCCAGGAAGGAAATCGCAAAGAAAATAATGGGCAGAAAGTTAGAAATTTAGCTAACCTTCAGTTAACAAAAGGTGACACCCTGTTTAGTTTCTAAGTATAGGGAACTGGTAAGCATCGACTTTGTGACTGAAGCCCACTGAAATCCTGTTTGAAAGGATTTTTCTTTATTATTTTAATCTTCATTGAGAGCTTTTTCTACCCTTTTATGAAGTGATTTCTGCTTTGAAACAATTTTAAAGGCTTATACTTCAATAGCTGACTTTTATGCGCACACGTTTGCTAAGTTTGTTCTGGGAAAAGAAGAAGGGACAGAAGTATCAGCCCTAAGGATAACCTGCTGCAATAACTCCAATGTGATGGAAAAATGAAATCAGGCCATTGCATTTCAGATGACTGCCACTGACCCATGACAGTGAATGCTTGATCATAGCCTCACACACAAAGGAGTTCTTTTACTTGGGAACACAAATTACTAAATACTCATCTGTTTCAATGGGGGTGTTGCTGATGATTCTTCATTCTGTATTTCTGATTTGAATAGTCTTAATCTCCTAAACTGCCTCCTAATAAAGCTTGTAGATCACCAGATGGGTTACAGGGATCATTATTCCTTACCCACGTAAGAACCCTAACAGATGTCATTTCCTTCATACTTCAATAACACTTTGACAAGATCATCAAACCAATAACGTTTAATGAAATTTAATTTTACTAAAGAACTTTGAAAAGATTTAGTAGAACTTCATTTTTGGTAATTATTTTATAATGAGGCAAACAGTATACAAGCTGCGTTTTACCATTTTAAAATATCTATTGTGTATTTTAGAATATGTGTTTGTTTAAATGATCTATAACTCCAGTTATTACAGTTATAACAGTTTTAGCTGTTAACTTAAAATTAGACTCGTGGTTAATTTGTATTGTTTTGATCTGATGTCCTGTGGAGAACAGTTGTAGATTTTTTGTCTACAAGATTTAGAAATGAAATATTAAAGACTTTATTCTGCCTTTGATGAAAAAGAGCACTGCAATTTGAAAGCAAATTGTTCTCATTATTTAAGTCCAATATGCATTTATACTTTTTTATATAATCCATTTCTTTCAATCAGCTTGGTTATTTAATCCATCTGCTCTCTTTCTGAGGAACTATGCTAGTTGAATAATTATAGAGAAAGGGAGCTCAGAAAAAGAATCTAAGAGAAAATCTTACATTTACAAGTGGTGAACATAATGCTCTGTCATCAGAATGTATATCAGGTTTCTAATGGGGAATGGAAATGCCTCTATGAGTTAAAAAAATAAAAAGAGAGACTTTATTTTTGTTCTGTTCTTACCATTTCTATAGTTCGTGCTTTTAGATTGTGAAGGAAATACTGTTTCTACAAGAGTGTCTTAAAAGATTTTAGAGAAAATTTGTAGAAAATATAAATGAACAATTTTGCCTTAAACTTTAACCCTATTGTTTATATAAGAACAAGTTTTGACCCACATGGATTGTCTGAGTTGTACAGGGCCTACATCTTTAGAAAAAGCAGGCCTAGATCCTGTTCTTGTTGAATTTTAAAGACTCTGTCCAGTTAAGTGTGCTGGCGGGTGGGAGCTGGAATCTTCAGGTATATGAACAAGCAGAGTATATCTATATTTTTCCAAAAAGACAGAACTTAAGACTTTGAGGACAAAGGAACGTTGGAGAGAGTTGAGCAGGGAAGAAAAATAGTGGTTTGTGCTTTCATTGTTATATTAGGAGTCTGGTGAACCACGGAAGATCGAAACTAATTCTAAAGAGGAATGAGCCCTTGTGGTGTAGTAGGGGTCTTGAATACTGCTCAAAAGAGGAAGATAAAGCTGGACAGGGAAACAAAAGAAAAGTCTTCAGAGACATGGGTATGGGGAGACCTATATGGAGCAGTGTAGTGCAGTTGTATTAAGGACCTCTACGCAGGCTGTGACCTGGGGCTCTCCAACTGTGCCTACAAATAATACTGAACAAATAACACTTGCAACCATGTTGTGGTTTCCAGGCATTATCAAGAAAACAAGTGCTGTTTCAAATACTGAAAAATTCTCCAATGAAGCTATTTCCAGTAGCAGATAGCTAAAAACTGAAACCTACAATATTAAAAAAAAAATATTTCTAGTACAGAAAACCAGAATTTGAATGGAATTTAACTATCTATAAGATGATCATTTTACCCTAATATCAAAAAATAAACAAATAAACACATTAAAAATCAGAGGCATTTTAAGGTATTTTCACAGAAAATACCAGGGAAGTGAAAATATAACTATAACAGAGTAAAAGCAGTTCTTTTCTCACATCATCACTGCATTAAGATATTCCATTCTTTCTTATACTGAAGACAAATGATGGTATAGGAAAACAGGTAATTCCAGCTTGGATCTACACAAAGCAAATATTTTTCTCTCTGGGAATCCTTATGCAAGCTGTATAACTTTATTCTGTTTGCAGGAAGCAATTAGTAAGAAGATTATAAGCAGAACTTGAAGAGCACTGAAAGCCACAAGTGAGCTAATTAGTAAAATGATAGTGAATTACAATATCTTTGTAATCAAGGCCTCTCTGCCATATATCACATATCACTCGCTTTAGTATAAATTGAGGAAATCAGAGCAATGAGGATGAAGCTTTGGCTCTAAACTATTTCTTATGATAAATGTCAGCTCTAGTAATCACCTACTGTCTCTCTTCTCCCTGCAGCTGCTGAATATTCTTCCTCCCTGTCCCCCTTTTTTGTTTTCCCTTGGTTCAAAACATTGCTGTAGTAGAGCAAGCTGGTATGGGGGTGGGCTGAAAGTGAAGAGGCAACCTGCCCAGTCACTTCCACCCTGTCTATGCATTCATAAGTGAGAGCCTTTGCACATCCAGTGACTGTGTCATTGCCTGCCTGTACTGGCAGCAGAGACATTTATGTGAGTAAAAGTGGGTTGCCTTTGTCAATACCACCACAATTTCTTTCTCAGGACTATTTCCCTGTCAGATTGCTTTCTCAGCTGATGACAATGTCCTCAGCATTTTCTCCTTCTATTGCCATGTTTCTGCATTTATTTTTTGAGAATAAATTAATGAATGTGGCAGCAGTGTGTTCGTCTCACATTTGTGGATCATAAGTACAGCCATTCTTAAAGTACTTCAAGATCTCGGTGAGAAGCAGTATTAAAATAGCTATTGTTACAGTCATTATAATTTAAAGTCTTTCTTTTGCAGTTCTTTGTTTTAAGAAAACCAACCAGATAAACTGCAACATAGAATAAAACCATGCATAGAAAACAAATTCTGACGTATTTAAAATTAACTACTTTTGATTGTTTCATAAGTTCAAGTATGCTGTGTACCTTGAGGGGATAAAAAAATTCATATGCAGCTTAATTGCTATATAGTGTACCAACACTATTTCTGCCACTGATCATACTAAGGGAATCACAGGAACTCAGTTTAATATATCTATTTTTCCACTCACAGATCTGTTTTAGCAACATTACTGAGCTGAAATGCAGGAAGAAGAGAAGACAAAGCCTTGTACATCCAGTACCCTGGATGAAGGGAAATTTCATTTCATGTGAAGGCCAAAATATACCCCAGGTTTGCATTGTCGCACTCCTGTCCTACCATAATCTCCAAAGGTCCATGTGTTGTCCCTTCCTTTTCCACACTGCTTTCCCCTTTCTTCCCCACCTTCCCCCTCCTCACCCTTATGTATGCTCTTGAAAAGTTCAAGTAAGTAGGATATAACAGGATTTTTACATGATAATGATAGCCAGAAATCTCTTGTGAGATGAATTCCTTAGCAGAAAATCCAATTAATTCACAGGAGATTTGACCCACCTGACATAAAAAATTATTTTTGATTTGGGAACAGATTGGAGCACAAAAATAAATCTCAGAAACTGGTTGCTTTCTTTCATTTTCCTTTCTTCTTAGAACTACTTTCTGAGCATTTTTAAGTCAATATAAGAAAAAAACATTTCTAGTTCAAGCTGTATTTAAAATGTGTATTATTGCCGTTATTCCAGACTTTTTCATAGCAGAATGAATGATATTTCAGTGATTAAAAAGAATGAGTGATTACAAAAAATTGAAAATCATACCTTTAGCTGAAAAGCTCCTTGCTGAAATTATTTCCTGAAAGTATAAATTTTCACGTTTTTTTTAAAGATATGCTAATTCCCAATAGCTAAAGGAGTTACATTGTTGAGACAGTGTTGCAACACATCGTTGAGTTAAAACTTTTAGTTCTGTAAAGATAAAGGAAACACTTAGGATTTGGTTAGGCTTAGGTTATTATTTAAAAATAAGGCTGGTTTGTTTTGCATTAGTATCCATGTTAAAATCAGGATAAATGCTTAGTTTGATTTACTACTACTTATATTTGACCAAGTATATAAAGGAGAGCTTAGAAGTGATGAGAAAAATTTACTTCATATCAAGAAGCAGCCACATAAGTGAACTTTGCCTAAATGCAGTATTTTTGACTCTGATCAGTGTAGATAGGTAGTCCTGGCTTCATTTGCAAATGGCAAGTCATGGTCTGAAAAAGGAGATGTATCCCAGGTGAATTACCTCCATAAGGGCTTGTGCTAAATGGGCCAATGCCAATGGCAAACTTTCAGTAGGATTTTCAAACTACTTTTAGTAGGATTTTAAAATTATCTGGCATTTTCATAAAGGACAGGAGAAGTTAAGAAAAAACCTGTTGTTAAATATTGATTAACATATTATTCAACATATGACAAGATGAAACCCAACACAGGCTAACAAAAACTCTCTGCTCTCCAAAAGCACCTCTCTTGTGAAAAGCATAAGAATATGAAGTCCTGTTGGAAAATATTGCTCCCTAGGCAACAGAGTCTGGAAAGTTTAGGAACTGACTTATTTTAAAATATTACTTCCTCCAATACTCCTTTGGAAATCCAGTCTACAAAGACGCTTTTATGGGAGTGATGAAACAGCCTAAAATCATACATGCCTGAAATTGCTTATTTAAACACTTGAATGACATGCAATTCCCAAGAGAATGGATTTCAGCTGTCCATTTGAGACCACACTATGTGATGGTTGCTGCCTCTGCTGCATAGCTCCAAGTCAAAAATGATGCCAAGCCTCAAGAAAGAGTCATCAACAGAGTCTGTACACAGAAATATCTCTGTATATTTTATTAGATCATCACAGGGAATGTTTTGTTCTTTTTAAGGATTTTCTTCTTTCCCTTTGTCATGTTTACCTAATGATTAGTCCAGTATGAATTTAAAACTTGTAGTTTAAAATTATATCAAAATATCTTGCTAATTCATTTTTTCTGTATGTCTTTAGTATGCAATTAGGTGCATTATTAGTGCATCTACCAGAAAAGCATTCCCACCCTACTTTACACCCCTTAATTTTGTATCTGTATACTGTTTATGGATTGTTCCATTCTCTGACTCTCCCTCTCCCACAAAATTGTCTATGTTGACATAAACATTTACCTGTATTAGTATGATGACGGAGTAGGATATCTGCAATTTCTCTTTTTTTTTTTCTTTCTTTGTTATATATTTCCTAACAGTGTGATTATGGTTAGTGAAAACAAATGTTTTAATTAAGGAAAAAAGAAAAGTTAATGTTTTATTACCTTTTAGTAGTATATCAGGTTTTCTGAAAGCCTGATAGAGATTTATGCCAAGTACATTTAGGGCAAAATAAATTTCTTGTAATTCAACTCCTTTGTACTCTGACAGTATGAAATGTACTATTACAGATTAATTTTCCTGGCTTTCTTTTTGTTCTTTTTCTGTTAGAGAGTGATGCATGTGGACTTGCATGAAAGAGAAAGAACAACCAATACCTGAATAAAATCCATCACCAAACATAACATGGCATTACAAAGCCCTTCAAATATATTACAAAATATAGAAGCCGATAGTAGTAACCAAAAATATAGTAACCAATATAGATTCCCACATCCTCTCCCTGATAGCTAGATTTGTGCCTAAGGCTGTGCCAGAAAGGCTATACCCACTCCTGTCTGAGGGTCAAAGCTAACATTTTGTCAATATTTAGGTGGCTGACCAGCTGAGAATAATGAAAAGCACGGATGCTTAAGGCACAGTCAGGTCTATTATGCTGCCTGTGCCTGATCTGGATTAAGTGCTGCTCCTTCCAAAAGCGTGCCTTCCTTATGCCAGCATTAAGAGGAGCAACACAGAATTTACTGATGAACAGAAAATGAGTAAGAGAAAAAAAGAAAAAGAATCCTATTTTTCTAGAAGTTAAGGGAGTTAAATATAATCCAGAAACATTTATTTAAAACTGCAAAGTGTGTTACCAGAAAAATCACTAAAAATATCTTATTTGGAATCAAAACTCTAGTTGTTCTGATTAATAATGGGATATAAAATTATTCCATTTAAAATTCAAGCAGTTGATGCTTGAAGCTAAAGAACAGCTAATTTCATACACTAAACTTCCTGTATTGAAGAGAAAATTAGAGGAAAATAGAGATTATTTGAGTTATAATCAAAGTCTTCTGTATATATTTTCTCTATTCTTCTCTGAAACCATTTGTCATTAATAGATATAAAAGAAGTAAGAAAATGCAATTTTTATTTCCTATCAGAAATCCTTCATTGTTTTTGGCACTGCAGAAGTTCAAACAAAACAGTAGTCTCACTTCACTCAAACAAGATATGCAACAAGGAAAAAAACTGAGATGGAGAAGCTTTCTAACCAAGGCTTACGAACTTGTGCCTCCCATATAATTTCCATGAAGTAAGCATCAATAACAGTATTTCTGCCCTCCTTCATGGGATATGACTCATGCTTCATCAAGACCCAGATTCATCCTGTGAAACTACTGAAGTTACTTATTAGATTTGGAATTAGTCTACCTCAGTGCAATGTGTAGAGAAAGACATCCTCACCCAGGTGCAGCTGTGCTGACTGATGCCGAGAGGAGCAATGCCACCTCACCCTCATCTTATCTTTCCCACCTCCCTGGTGGAAGTAACCACCCCTCCCCTTCCCATCTGCCAGATGAGCTGTTCCAGTGAACAGCCCCTTCTCCATTTCTACCAAAATTATCTGGGGAGGGTGTTGGAACACTTCTAATAGTGGATTCTCTTTAAGCACCTTCATCTGGGCTGAAGCAGGATAGGAAATGCAGAAAGGGCACTTAATAAATTAAAGATCACTGCCCGTCCAGAGGAGGGTGTCAGACCTGAGGGGTGCCAGACAGCAACTGTTCAGCCCCCATGCTGCAGATTCAGAGAGATATCTCTCTGCTGCAAGGCTGTGACTGCAGTAGGATGTCTTTCCAGGGTGTATGGGAAGTGGCAGAAGTAAAAGGTCTTGCCATGTTCCGCCTTGACGTGCTTGGCTTAGGAAGATCCTCCCCTAGCACAGACTCCTCCCCACCTCAGTGCCCTGCATCACCCCTTGCAGTGTAAGTGCAAAGGATTCTGGACGGAGAGGCAAACTTCCTTTTTGGGATAGTGTGAGTATAGTTTTCTCTGGCTTACGTTGCTGTCGAATTTGCTGCCAGCCCTGACCAAAAGGACTTTCCCCCTTTAGTCACTGACTCTGCAGCACCAAGATGAGTTCCCAGCACAAGATCAAATGAGTGCATTAATCTCACAGACTGCAAATTTGAAAATAAAACATTTTCTTATTTTTCTTTCCCCAGCACCCTGCATCTTGAATGTTGCTTTGGAGAACACTCAGAGAATAAAAACATGCAACAGGCATTAAAGCAACGTGCCCCCTTCAGTCACAGGCTGCTCTTAGATCTGCTTGTATTAGTGGTGCTACTGTACTCCAGCTTAGCATTTGAAGGGTAATGACTAGCACGTTTCATCCTGTGTAGAAATAAACATTTGAGATGCCTGCTCTCCGAATCACTCCTGCAAAAGCAGTCACCATTAAGATCTTAAAATGTTTGCTGGAAGCTTTCTTGTCCGTAATAATAAAAAATATTTGAGTAGTACCAAGCACAGAAATGCAAGTTTTGCTAGAGAATTACTGTGAGAATGAATCAGAAGTGTGAAGTGAAACACCCTCAGACCTTTAACAGATATGTGATAAGTCATTAAAGCAGAGAACCCTACTGTGAAAGGCAGAGGAAGTTTCCATGACAAAGGATGTGCTCTAAACTGTAAGCCACGGCATCTGTTGGCTTATAAAGGCAGTGATTATCCGCATTCCAAGTGTGTGACTATATGCAAGATAAGTGACATCAAAAATAATTTTCATTTGTATCAAAATCAGTGGCAGATCTTGTTCAGAAACACATTCTTACTCAACTGCCTGCAAATATAAGTGAGCTGTCATAGCACACTGATTGGTAGCGCTGATTAGTGGTACCACATATTTTTAAGCAATCCAGCTAGCAGATCTGATTATTAATCAGCTTCTGATCATTCAATTCTGAGTTACATTAATATATGCTGGTAAATCCCTGGTGAAAATCTAGATTCCCTCTCAAAATCCATTTTTCCAGAACACCTTTTTATAAAATTCTGTGTATAAAGGCATCAGGGCACTGAAAATTGAGAACAAAAAGAAGGACATTCTTTACAGGGATTTTTGTATCATAACTCTGGGTCAGAATTTATTCATGTACCAAAAATGAAAGACTGCAGAAATACATGGTCAAAAGAAGAACAACAAACTCAGAGTTGACTGGGACTTTTAGTTTCTAGTATTTTCCCTCAATGATTCCAATAACTATGCCGTTTGAAATTAAATATGGTGTGCTACTGAGGCATGACTAGTTTAAAAACATTCAAATCATGGGAATATTTAAAAAAAAAATACACTTAAACACCTTCAGTGTGTCTTATCTCTTACATTGTATGCAATTTGATTAGTTTTACCTGCAAATCTAATATTCATACTCATACCTTCCAGAAGGCAATTTATGACCTCTCCTGTATATCTCTTTCAGAAGCCCTGAAAAAATCATAGGCAAAAATTTTATGTATTTTCTCAACACATATAATCAATACAAATTAATTCTTCATATATTAATGCAATTTACCTGTGTATACATTTGTACAATAATTTATTAGTGACAATATTCAGAACCTAATGTACCTATATTTTACAAGAAAAAGAAATAGAAGGCATGGATCTCTGATACTGTTGTTGGAGAGAATTATTTTTAAATTTTACCCTTGGTTCAGTTGCTAGTCATGTTGTACAAAGTAGTTATAATGGAGTTGGATCTTTTGTGTTTCTTTCTGGCTCTCTATTTGTTTCTCTGCTTGCTGCCAGAATTGAGCAGGAAAATCCAGTACTAAGTCCATGGCACTCCAAGGCAAACCAACCGGTCACTGCTTCAGTGACATTCTTCAGGAGCAAAAGTACAAAGGGAAATGTGTAACACAGAAATCATCCTTTCAAATTGCCATTGGTAAGAGGAATTTTATGGGCTGGAAGTCAATCTTCTAAACAAGCCTTGTTTAGTCACCTGATCACAGGGATAAGTAGAATTGGTTTTATAGAACTAAAGTGAATTAGCACAGTCTAATAATAAATTCTGTATTGAACACCAGAAACAGGTAACTTGTGTTAAAATTTCCTGTGGTAAGAAACATATTATCTTCAAATCAGGGCATCTAATGTACCTAAGTCCAAGATGTGTAGGATAAATTGAGCATATGAAACAAAGACCAATGAATGCTTTACTGGAATGCCCTGACCCAAAGAATGGATAAGAAAACGGACACCCAAAATATTAGCATCTCCCCTCTTCACTTCTTGTATACATCAGCCCTTAGAAGTATGCAAGGTGTCCATTTTATTATGAATTTGGATGATTACCTGATTTTGTATGATTTCAAAGGGGTCAACATTAACTTATGTAACTTCAGTATCAGACTTATTTAACAAATAAATTAATAAAGCAATAAAAGCTTACACACACTTCAGAACAATTTCAGCAACTTCAAAAATTGTTAGTATCTTATGTTGTCCTGAAATCCACAAGAAAATGATATCATGTATTTTTTTCTTTCAGTAATTTATCTGTGTACCCTTACTTGCACAGCTCTGCTGTACGTACCTGTGGTACATAAAAGAAGTTGACACAATGGCAGCTCCACCTCCACCACTTTCTTTTCTGTCTATGCAACTGGTGTGAAAAAAAATCCCCCTTTTTGTATTACTTTAGAAGCTCATAATAATAGCTTCATTTAAATCAATCATCAATATTTTGCTACTGATTTCACCAAGTCAGAATTTCACCAATAACAACATACACTCAAATATGTGAATGATTTATTTATGTTAAATCCTTCATTCAAAATAGAAGAACTGGGGCTCCATGTGCAACCCTGCACCTCTGGTTATAAAAATGTATGAAAAGACTTATAATAACACTGTTAGGCAAATTCTCTGATACTGAACTCTGCCTATTATTATGATTTATGGATGAATAAATCATTCTTTCTTTGCACTAAATTATTTAATTTTAAAATGTGTGGAAATATATTGTGTTGCTATTGCTGATTACACTGGGACAGTTAAATATATATTAATGGGGACTATCATAATGATTAACATAGTGATGAAGTAATAGTGACCTGTCTTTAGCAATAAGCATTTCAAAAAACTGTGAACACTATGTACTTCAAATCAGAAAGTATTATGCAATATTTTTTTTTAAATTTACTTGGAAAATAAAAGTCAATTTATTGTAAAACCTAAAAATAATTTTATCTTCTCAGGTCATAAGGTCAGTGTCGACATGAGATTAATGACAAATACGGAATTTGATTTCCTTATTTACAATAAAATATCTGTGTTAGAGTTACATGAAATATATATTATAGATAAAAAACATGGTGTAAATGGACAAATTTTCATTGACTTCAGATGGAAATCTTGGCAAAACATTGCTTCTAAATCTTCTCTGCCCCTCCTGCACTTCGACAATTGCTATGAACCCCACTGCAAATGCCATTTTCTATGTATACATATTCTCCAATGTTTACACAGTAATTTTGCTTTTATACTACCACATTATACTCTAATGAAAGTTTACTTTTCAAATTATTTCATAATCTGAGTGGCAAAGCTTACAGTGAAAGATGCTGCATCAGCTCCTTGATGTTTGATACACTGCTTTGTAAGTGCAGCTGTCAGCTTTCAGGTGATAGCTTCTTGTAGTTCAATGTCACCATTAAATTAAAAAAAAAAAAAAAAGGAATGCAGATAAGCTTACACAATTTGGAACCATTATGTGCTCAGCAAGTTTGCATCAGACACAGAATAAAGACTATCATAAACCCAAAGCTGTATCTCCTTGGTAATGAAACCTTGCATTTGACCTGGGTTCCACCTGTCACAAAAAGCTGTGCACAGAATGCTAATAAGAGGAATACAAAACTCATCTTTCTGCTAAGCCAAAGCCTCATTAAGGTGGGGGTTTACCTGGTTTCACTGTAAATACTTGATGTGTACTCACAGTTGCTGAACCTCCCATAAATCAAGCAAGCAAAGCTCGATGCCGCTCTTAATTTCCATGTCACTGTCAGTACCACTGGTGCAGAAGAAGACTGAGCAAGCGAATCTACTGCAAGCAAAGTGAATGCTTCAATTTTAAATATTCCTTTTATTTTTTTATTATTTCTGTTCCAGGATATTTCAGTTTCCTAAAGCTTCAGCTGCTGCTATCATAATTGTCTCTTTTACATTAGGTTGTCTCCCTCAAGTTGTGATCTTTATTTTTAGAGTATATTAGAGGGCCAGACATATAAAAGCTGAAAAATAAAGAGGAAATATATAAGGGGTAAATATCTAAGAAGAAAATCGCAGAACATTGTTTTTCTTTCTAAAGCCTCCCATTAAAGAGAAAATATACAGTAAACAAGAACTGAGAAATAAACTAGGGAAAGTAAAAATCATATTTCCATTCATTTTAATTTCATCATTGACACTGGCAGACTATAAATAGGAATACATAGGCTTTCTCTATTTAAAGAAACAAGTGATGGATCCTCTAAGAATTCTGCCCTCCTCAAACATCATCCTGCCTCATGGTGTGAAGTATGTTGTTTTAAACATTTAGGTCTACTCACAACAGGATATATCTTTTTCTCAAGAATATCTGAAGTCTGTCTCTTTTCCCCCCTCTGTGATCTTTCCCTTCTATTCTGACTGTGATAGGCTGAATTCAAAGAACTGATATGTGAGGAACTTCTTACCACAGTATGAAGGATGTGAAGCACATATTGCTGACTGATCAACAGCTTAGTCTGGATGTAGATGAGTACAGGACTGTGACTCATGGTGATGGATTTGAAAATGCCAGCGATTGCACAAGTGCTTCATCCAACAGACCCCTCTCATATGAGGAGGAGTTTGTCATGCAGACATTGTCCCTTTACCTCTGGAAATGACACAATTCAGTATATCCCAAGGGAGAATATAAGCTCCTATTTAGTTGCTTGCAAAATAAGGGTAAGAGCTGAGCCTCTGTTGCTACAAATGCATTTCAAGTTCTGCCAGCCAATTTAATTATTGAAGAAACAGAAGCTGCGCTGCTCAACTGGCTCCCTTGAAAAATAGCTAAGCATTTGTAAGGGTTTTTTTACATTCATCTGCTAAAATTTAAATTGCTGTTATTACTGAAAATATTAGTTAGCATGGCGTAACTTAGTGGAAACTTAATTTTGAGCAAGATTTTCAAAGATATTTCACATCAGAAATCTATCTAAATCTAAAATTGTTTTACCATAAGCAACATCCACACTGTTTTACAGACTATCCCAGGAAAGCACCTTGTCTCCTTTCATCCCTTTCTTCCTCCCCTCCTTCTTTCCCTACTCCCTACACTCCATTCCTCCTTACCCTCCTTCCTTTCCTTCTGTTTCCTTCCTCTCTCCCTTTCTTTCCATGCACCTGAGGCATCCAAAACAGAAGAAACACATAAAACCTTCTGCATTTCTTTGTTCTCTCTTACAGGACCATAAATTCAACCAAGTAACTGCAAGTGCCTTCAAGATAGCAATTGGATTGCTCTCAAAGTGTCGCACACATAAAATGTGCTGAAAGTACACTTAATATATACACAGAACAAGAATGAAAGTTACTTACATACTCTCTTCACAAGATTTGGAAAGTAGGGGAGAGTGGAGAGGATAAAGAACAAAAATAGAAAGGTTATTTTGATAACTGACATTTTGATATTTGACAAATCTTGGAAAATTGAAACATTGGAGATTGGTTCTACCTTGCAAATAGCAGAGGCTGGTGTAGCTAAATAATCTGTTCATTAAATAATCTAAAAATATGTGCCAAATATTAGAACGAAAATGTATGAATGTCTGTCATGGTTTAAGCCCAGCTGACCACTAAGCACCACACATTTGGTCATTCCCTCCCCCACCAGCAGGATGAGGGAGACAATTGGAAGGGTAACAGTTGGAAAACTCATGGGTGGATGTAAAGTTTGATAGGTAAAGCAAAAGCTGTGTGCACAAGCAAAGCAAAACAACAAATTCATTAAGCACTACCATGGGCAGGCAGGTGTTCAGCCACCCCAGCAGAACAGGGCTCCCTCTCGCTTAACAGTGGCTTGGCATGGCAAACACCGTAACTCTGAACATGCCCCACTTGCTCCTACTTTCCTGCTCTTTCTATCCTGAGCATGATGTAGAATGGAATATCCCTTGGGTCAATTTGGATCTCCTTTCCCAGCTGTGTCTTCTCCCACTATCCCAAGCACCCCCAGCCCCCTCACCAGTGAGGCACTACCTGAAACAGAAAAGGACTTGGCTCTGTGTAAGCCCTGCTCAGCAATAAAGCAAATTTACTCTACTCCAGCCAAAACCAGCACACCACCCTCCCCGTCTTGAACTAAATAATGGTAAATCAGATATAACTCAGCAATATTTCTGGCCAAATATGTAATTTTACAAATTTTCCTGGAAAAATCATTCAAACCTCACTATGCAAGATTTTAAAACCAGGAAACCTTGTTACATGAATCTATGTAACATAATCTGGAAATAAAAAACAAAATACTAGCACCTCCGTGTGAAACCCTATTCTCACTCTAGCCAGTACACTAAATTTGTACATAAACACACTATCTTAAGGGGTATGATTGAATGTTCAGATAAAAGATCACTTGTTTTTATAGAAACAGACTACAGGGAACAGAACACTGCCAGCATATTCTCATCAAGGAATTATAATTAGTGACAATTTTGACTGTTTCTTTTCTGTTTGGGTAGTTGTAGCAACAAAAATCACTTTTATTTGTCTAATAAAATTTAATAGAACTATTAGAAGACTGCTTTTTGTGAGGTTTTTTTCCCTTGCTGGGTGTCTGGAGGAAAAAGAAGGCAGACTACAGGATACTCTGTGTTCTGTGCAGGACACAGGAATATACTTTTCACAGCACCTTTGGTGTGAAAACATAACATTTCTGTTTGAATCTCTGCCAGTACTAAATAAATAAATAAATTATTGATTTAAAGAGATAAAATACTAGGATGTAGAGCTATTTTAATGTGAGAGTCTAGTAAAAATAAAACTTTATGGTTACAGATATTCAAGCAAATGTCTATCTTTGAAGACAAGGAAATGGTAGCTCATATTAATGGAATACCAATCTGGTGCTGAATACTCATCTAGTCATTCTCACCTCCTACGTTCTGTCATCCTCCTTTAATGGCATATTCAAGGAATAGATTATATAAAAGTTTATTATAAAATAGGATAGAATGACTCACCAAAGGATACTTAAAACCAGCCTGTCCAACAAGGTGGTAATGTTGTCCTACTTAATTTGCCTGCTTGTGAATTATACGTCATCTGTGCTAAAAGGGCAAGCATAATACAGTTCCAGCTTTATGTTGGTACATGGATCTATATTCACTCCTCTCCCAAATGTGCAGGTAACACTGGATGCTTATTGTGTCTTGAAAGATTAAGGTCTTAAAAATAGTGGTTCTGAATCAACACTGCACTTTAGCAAAACTGAACTTTGTCAGTGGAAATGACTCACATACTTCAAGTTAGGAACATGCTAAGCATTATCCTTTGATCAAGGTCTTTTTCAAGGAATAGCTTTCTGCTTCAACTAGAATTTGACTAAATTAATTTTCCTTTTCTGTGTATGGATTTTGTCTTTTATAAGTGAAAACTATGAGCAATAAAAATAAAAGTGAAGCATGACTCTTGCTTCATTCATTGTGTGAAATTAAATTCATACAAGTGAGATGTAAGAAAGGGATGTCAGCTAGGAATTGAATGATGACCTTTGTTCAAGAGAGCAGATTTTCTGGGATGAAAGATATATGTGATGCCTAAAATCAAGACAAATACTCTTCACTGGTAAGGAATTCTAACACAGCTGACATTCAATTAAGCTTTTATAAGCACTAAAACATACTTTCAGTAAGTCAGAGGAGCAGCAGATTTTTCTTTCAATTGCTCCACTAATTCTTTGTGACACTTCATTCTTGCTAAATATCATTTGATTTAATATAAATAAATTCACCCTGGCACTATGTTAGCTTAGATGCTTATTTTAGAAGGGTTAAATTTTTATTCCATTGTGACTAATAGTTACAAATAAAGTTATGTATATATTGATATGTATATCTTCCTAAAGGTATGGCTTATTCTTTATAGGCAAAATATGCTTTAGAGGCCTTGATTTTACTACCCACTCCTGTGTCTACTCAAGTAAGAAAGCATTCTAAAGCAAGTTATAGTAATTATGTGTTTGTAACACATGCCTTTGCTGCAATGAATGACTTATGTAGGTACTCAGAGTAGATGGACAACCTCTAAAGATATACCTGGTTAATTTGAGGGATTGTGTTCCTTTGGAAGGGTGATTTTCTTGAATATGGCAGTTGCCAAAACTTGTTCAGCAAACATTCAGCCAAGTAAAACTGATATAATGTAATGTCATTTATATATGCTGGCATTTCTGAAAAAGAATAGGTGTCTGCATCTATGTAGTCACACATATTTTAACTGTGTTTCAATGTTTATTATTATTCTAATATATTTCCTTTCTTTACAGCAGCTCTTAAAAATATCTTCTGTTCTCAGATCCCATGATAGAAAACAGGCTCCAAAATAGCAAAGGCCATCTCTGAATAGGTCTGAGAAGATATTTTTTTCTCTTTCTTTTTATACCTTCGGATAACTTGTAGATACAACAATAAAGCTACTCCAGGGTAACATTCTTCGATCTAAATTTCAGGTTGAAAATCTAACAGGAACAGAAACACTTCTATGTTTTCTTTTCCTCTTTGTTTTATTTTGGTCAAGCAGAATATCAAAATCCAAATGTGCACATTCTATGAAAGAAGACCACTGCTAAATCTGTAAGAAAATTTATGCCCCCTCATTTGCCTAACTTCTCATATATTAAGATGAAGAAAAGTCCACAAACAAC
>WEIT01016979.1:93685-106046 GCA_013389985.1 Dryoscopus gambensis | reverse complement strand
ATTCTGATTTTAGATGATGGTTTGTTTATCTACACAAATATGAAAAACAATATTCACAAAGGCAATCCTTATTCCTATAAGTCACAAGTGTGCTTCAGTCATTCCTTTTGCAAAATTTCTTTTTTTTAAAACCCCTAAAGTTGGACTAAGAATAATTGATATATCTGGCAAAGCAGATACTGCAAATTTGCTCCTGTATCCAGATTAGTTAGTGTATATTATATATGTGATTAAAATAATGATATGTGGTGAATCTTCTACATCCTAGGAAATTTTGCAATTGTTTTTATAGTTCACTGTTTATAAAAAAAGAATTTCCAAATGTGAAATAGAGAGATCAATACTGAAATATGAGGCTCATTTGTAGCAGTGTTTTTCAAATTCCAAATGGGTGTCACTAATGTTAACCAAACTTATCATGAAGGCTACAACGACATTGAATCTTCCTGGAAGATTACTTAAAACAGGAGAGTTCAAAATAAACACAGAAAAAAATAAAACAGCTTCCTGTCACAAATCAAAATCCTGGTAAAATACTTACTTTAGCACAATGTGGTATGAGTAATATTTACACACAAAAAATCAAAGAAGTTCTGGAAATCATATAAAAAATAAAAAATTACTTTGAGTAATTCTGTAAACAATTATGGCACAGGTAAGGACACTAAGACTGTGATTTAGAGAAACTATATGTAAACACTGAGAGAAAAAAACAATAGGGAGGAAAGAAGATAACAGAAGTGGATGAACTCTCCCTTGAAATTCCTCTAGATTCCTTTCCAACAAATATATCTGTAGAATGAACATGTATAACAGAAAAGTAATTTGAAACAAGGGGTTAGAAGGGTATCAGATTAAAATTCATCTAAGTCGTGAAATTCATGAGGACTAGAATTTTGAAATGTAACAGATTTTTTTGTTACATATTCAAGATAAAAGAGATATAAAACTTGACCTATATACTTAATCTGTCCACTCTGTCTTGAATACCTGAGATGACAAGTATATTTAAAAATAGGAGATTTTAAAAGACGAAAATGGGGAATACACTTATCATCTATAGTGTTGAAAATGAACTGAATTCATAATTACAAAATAGTGATGTATTTAGGGTATTTTAATAATTCATTGTAAAAAAACCCTTATCCTAAAACCCAAGAAATACACATCACCTGTACTTCTGAAAGAAGGCCATGATTACTTATATGCCTTCATTATACTATTTTCACCTCAGGATAACTCAAAAGATTTTGTTCTGAAGATCTTGATTATAAACAAACAAACAAACAANGATTACAAACAAACAAACAAATCCCACTTCACTAAAAATAAACATGAGATGCCAAGATCCATTTTATGGTGATGGCTTAAAAAAAATTAAAAAATCAAACAAACCCACAATGTTTCCATAGTTTATCTCAGTGAATGTATCAAAAAGAAGTTAAAACATTTTTTTTTATAAGAGAGTCTTTGAAGTTTATGTTTTCATTATCTCTTTTCTTGAGAATTATAGATGTGTCATCAGTATAGCAGCTGCTTTCAGAATGATAATGCGGATATGATAATCTGAACTGCTGTTCTGTTTTGAATAAGAGAAATGTTCATCACTAAAACAAAATTTACTACCATTTTGATGGAAGATGCTAATAATAGTATCCATGAAGTAGGATATATTCTTTGGGACCTGTGTTTAGGAGTGGTAATTTGGAGAAACAGGTTTCTTTTCAATTATTGACGAACAGAACGGCCATCTTTCTGTTTCAATTAATTTGTGTGGGTGTTCGTGACTGTATGGGTGTGGATATCTATAGCAATAATGAATTTATTACTGTGGTTATTACAGTGTCCCATGAAGGAACATGCTGGAGTCCCATGGCGTGGAAGTTTCAGAGAAGCCAATGCTAGTCTGGGTCTTCTCGCCATCAGCAATATTCAGACTGTATCACACACAGAAAGTTTTTAAAACAAAATGCTAACAGAAACATGTTGCTTCTAGCAACATCCCTATAACCTTTGGTGAACTAGATAAAGCTATCTGCTTGAAAAAAATACCAATTTGGGTTTTTTCTTATGACATACTAAGATATTATTTCCTTATTCCCACAGCAAATTGAACATAATTCTAGAAATAGTTTCCTGGGTTTAACCATAGATATGGCAACATAAATGTTCAACATTTCGTGAATCATGAGTACGCCTCATTAAACACTTTAGTAGCATAATTTAATTTAATTTAGTTTTTCCTGCCAACATCCTTCCAGAGCATTCCCTTCTGGCTTCCCCTTGCTACACTGACTTGAAAAGATTGAATTTACCCAGTCTATATCCAGAAACTTTTCATTAACCCCTGTCCAGATGACAGTTGCAATTATGTCTTCACTGAAGTGATAGATACGTTTTGTTGAGATCTTGATTTCAATTATTTTGTGTTGTCTCAAAGCTGGAGGTCAACAATGGAGTACTATGGTAATGCCACTGTGTCAAAGTACCTGGAAAAGAGGAAATCATTGTGGTTGCAATCTTTTCTTTCTTCTTAGAATAGCTGCTAATTTATAACTGCTTTTTCAAACTCCAAAGGTCTTCTAAGTATGCAGGGGATTTCCTAATATCAAAGAAAAATGAAAAATAAAGCAAAACAGAAAATACCCCGGACTTGAACTACATCATTGCTAGATCTGTTTTCCCTTGGTATCCTTATATAAATGAAGCACTACAGGAAAATCTGGTGGATTATAGCTGGCAAATGAAGGGTCTGTTCTTATGAGCAGTTGCTCATAAGAAAAATAACAACAAAAATTAACTCAGATACAACATAAACATATATTTGTGTGCAGTAGAAGTGAATCATGTTGAAGAAAGGACAGAAACAAGAGTTATGGTATGGATAATGCCTGAAAATCCAACCTCACAGATTTTAGTCAAAAGAACTGAGGAGAAAAAATGTGTAAATCTAAGCCTGGGTCAATGTTTGTAAGAGTAAATTCTGAGACATCTGGTGGTCTTCAGTTTCTTGCTTTTAAGTACTTTCTTCAAAAGTTCCCAAGTATGTGTAGAGAGGCATTCCCAAGTATGTGTAGAGACATACCAGTAGGCATAAATTTAAGAATAATTCTATTTGCCTTCAAAGTTACTTGTTCAGTGTTAGAAGGAAATTATTATGATCCTTTTTAAGTATTGTCATGCTAATTATCATATTTAAAGGCATAATGTATTTGGGATACATTTAACACTTTATATTTGAATAGAGAACAAATAAAGGACAGATCTTTGGACACCTTTTTTTATTCAGAAAGATTTCTGTGCCTTAGCATGCACCACAAGTGCATACATGAAGAGAGTGTACAAAGCTCCTTATGCTTTTTAGGTTAATATTCCTCTTCTGCTCTTATTGAGTCTCTTGTAAGAAAATCTGTCCATGATTGAAACTCAGACTTCTCGGGTGGGAATCTGGATCTGGATCTGGATCGTTTATTCAAAAGAATGAGCTGGTTTTATACACTTCTTCAAGACACAGTATTTCCTTACATGGTAACTCTCCCTGTGGGACCTATCCCGTGTTCCCACATCAGCAAAGCAGCTTCTAAATGTCCTTCTGTGGGGTGATCATGCACTGTTCACCCTCCTGTCAGCCTCTGTAGGGGTCTGCTGGTGACACCTCCTCCCCCCAGGATCTGTGCTGCCATGTTCTTCTTATCTTTCCCCATAAAACTCAAATGCAGAGGATATTAATTTTTCCCCATGCTCTCCTGTCTTGACTGATTCAGTCTTTTTAATGAGAATCCTTGTAGCTTTTCCCTTTTTCTATCATTTGCACTTAAAACTATAGAGATAAAATAAGAACGACCAATGGAAAGTTTATGTTTTAAACATTTCAGTAACTCTAAGGCCAACCAACACAATGAAGTGTTCCTGCTATTAGACATGTCAAGTTCAATAAATGTCACTTATTTGCATAGGCCCTGAAGTTCTATTTGTATTCAATTGCTGTCATATACTTTTGTCACTACAGGATGAATCTCTCTGATGAGAAATGTTCAATACACCCTTCACCTAGAGATCTGAAGAAGTCAGATAATACATTACCAGCAGAACTGAACACATGTTTTTTAAGACGTCATTTACAATAATCAATGAAATGATTGGTTTGGGTGCTGTGTTCAGGGGTATATTATATTGCAGTGTCCTCCTGGGTAATGGATGTTCTTTCCACTTTGACGTACAGAAGGCCACTTAACGTCTGATTCTCTTATTATTAGATTTAAAATGAAAAAGTGAAAGGAGTTTTAGCTGTGGATGGCTTGTGAAATTTGCAAATGCAGCTAATGAATGGGCTGATGAAAACCTGAGAAAATTACTGTCAAATCTCTTTTTTTTTTGCAGTGGGGAAAAAAAAAATGACCACCAAATTTCTTTGGAGGGATGAACTGAGGAAACTGGGCTACAGGACTCTGGCAAAACAAAACAGATGTATTTGTTGGCCAGTAGTACCTTGCAGGAGATGAGGACAGATTTTCAAGTTACTTTAGAAGTCTAGTTTATGGAGCTGGAGAACTAGTACTTATTTGCTTTTTCTTCTTTAATTTAATGAAAGAATTTCAGAGGCAAGACTGTAATCTGTGTAGGTTTTTTTTCCTTACAGGAATTGCTCACTTTCTTATGGGGTGCATTACAGTAAGGGGACAATGTGATTGACCATTCTTGCATCCAAATACTGTGCAGTTTTCTATACAATCATGAATGTGTAGCTATGAAAGCAGATTTTTACTCTCAGATATACTGTTCTGGCTACATACATTCTCTTTATCAACAGAAAATATCTGAAAGATACAGCATAATCAGCATGTACTTTTAACCTTGCAGAACACGGCTACTTAAGTGATTTCTAGATGGAAGAAGAGCAGTATAATTGGACTGAGTTTTCACATAAATCACTTCCAGCAGGAAATGTAGCTCTCTTATTGATAATATACGGAAGGCTTATTACTGAACAATGCTGGTGAAATAAATTAATTATTTCCAAGTATGTATAGAGACACCAATAGGCATAAAATTAAGAATAATTCCATTTGCTTTCAAAGTTACTTGTTCAGTGTTAGAAGGAAATTATGATCCTTAAGTATTTTCATGATAATTATCATATTAAAAGGCATAATCCATTAAAAAATTACTGTGACTGTATTTTTTATTTTCCAGGGCACAATGTAAATTTATACACACACACAGAGATAAACATATCTGTTTATGAAAATGCATACATTTTTTATAATTAATAATGTTAGTATTAAAAAAAGCATTTGATTTTTTTTTTCTTAATAGCAAATGATATCTTTAACTAAATGGAACAGAAGACTAAGTGTAATCAGTAAGGTAATATATATCTCATTAAAATTATCTCCATGGCCACTTGCTGGGCTTGCTCCACTACGTTGCTGTCTGTCTTGTCCTGAACATGGAAAACAGCATGGGAAACAGATGTGGCCCACCAGGGTATAACAGAGAGGAAGGATGATCCCTCTAAACCTGCTAGTAATCCTCTGCCTAACCAGGCACAAGATGCTGTTGGCCTTTGCTGCTGCAAGGACACACCACTGGCTCATGGCCAACATGGTGGCCACCAGGTGCTTCTCTGCAAAGCTGCTGATCAGCTGGGCTGTGGTGGTGCCTGGCTTTACTCCTTCCAGGGGCAGGACTTGGTATGTGCCTTTGTAGAAGTTCTGGAGGTTCCAACTGGCCCGTTTTTCCAGCCTGTCAAGTCTCCTCTGAATTGAAAGACAACCATCTGGTGCATCAACTAAATCTAATTTTGTTACATCTGCAAGCTTGCTGAAATTTATTAATCAAATTTTAAAGGCAGAAGTTACTAAACTTGTGTTTTTATTATTTATCATACAAATCTTCATCTTGCATTCACTTTGAGTAGTATTATGTATTAAAAGACCTTCCAATAAATTAGTTACATTACTTGATGGATAAAAGAATTGGGTCTTATTCATTATGCACAGAGGTTTCAGAATCTGACTGTACATTATTCATTCCCACAGTACTTTCAGATACTGGATGTACAATTTGTTTCTGCCTCTCCTATATGGTCATTTATTTGACAAACAATGTGCTTTATTCTAAACTGAAATTGATGTAACACACTACAATTAGTAAAACATTGTGTGAGGGTTCCACTTAGAAAGATAGAACTTCAGGGCAGTTTGGGTGGGCATACACTGTTTTGGAGAAGAATGAAGTGAATAGTGTAAACATGAGACACTCCTTGACACTAAACAACAATGTCAGGGAGCAGCCTTGGCCGTGTTTAGCTTGGTAGCATAAATGAACCAGCCATGGACCAGGAATCCCATTATGCTGAACACCAAAGCAGGCACAAGTTCCAGTATTCTCATTGCCCAAGCCAGAGCAGCTCTTACTTAAGACTGGATAATCCTGTTGTTTGAACCACTTCAGGGTTAAACAATGCATGTAAAACCTGGAGACATGTTTAAAGGGGCTTCAGGCCTCTAGAGAGTTAAGAACTAGACATTACATTAAGCAGTAATTATGTAGTAATTAATTTGCAGCAATTAATACAATCAGGCAAATAAATAAATATTTTTATGCTTCTGTTGCCACGTGAACTGCATTTTTTTTACCTTTGTTTTTTAGGATTTCTGCCCTTTGCCTATCCTCTGTTTTCATGTCTTTCTCTCCTTCAAAATGCCTTTACACTTAAGAAAAAATCCAAGTCTTATAATAGAAATTATCTGACAAGAATTCAAATTCTGACTTGAGAACTCCTAGTCCAGTTCTGAATTGTGGCAGAATTAAGGATTCCCCAGATCCTGCTTCCTGACATTCTTCTGTTTTTTCTTTTTTTCTACCTTTGAGCCCTGTGGATTTAGCCACAATTAAACAAGCTTAGAAGTCTTTCTCACACACATAAATTTATATATAAACTTTCCATTATGTACAGATGAACACATAACACACACACACACTGCATTGCAGAGAGGAACTGGAGATATAGGAGTTATTTTTCCATTAGAAAGTCTTTCGTTCACTGTCCAAGACAATAAAAAGCAAATTTACATTCTATAAAATCCATAAAAGGCTCAGCAGGTTATTACTAAAGAAAATGCTTGATTTTCTATGGACGCTTTCAGGGTATTAAAGTGATACAAATATGACAAAAACATTAGGTGATACATGCACTTCTTTAATTTTGAAAGCATTTCTAGGATGAATATTAAAATTATTCATCCTCAATATATTCATCCTAAATATATTGATTCAGTATAACCCTCTACCAGGACTCTGATTCCCCTAGAGTTGTGAATCACCATCTAATAGCTGATGAAGCTGTTTTCACCTGTGCATGTTTCTACACTGATGGCTCTTGCTTTTCAGACTGACATCCCTAAAGAGCACTTGCAGAAGACCCTAACCACCACTTTTTCACCTGCTGTATTAAACATAGCTGAAGATCATGCCTAGGAGCAGGAGGGGGGGTGGCTCCGGCTTTGGCCAGGCAGCCCCTGCACCTGGGAGCATCAGGCAGTGTCTGGCTCACGCACAGTCCAGAGGATCCAAGTGACACCTGAGGGACAGGGCTGGAGATTTTCCCTGCTGTGGCATCACAGGGACAGGGGCTGATGTGAGTCCTGGACTGTGGGATGGGCGGGTGAAGCCCCAGGAGAAGACCCAATGGGGAGCTGTCTGGGGCCAGCCTAGCTAGAGCCCTCAGGTCCTAAAACTTTGCTGTTTTTCACGTGAGAGAAAGCTAAATACATTTCATAATTTTGTGAATAGGGCATGTTGATAGTTATAGTGATGTGTTGGTGCATTATTTTTCCTTTGAAAGCAAATGGAGGCAAGCAGAGGAGGGAACTAGGTTAAGATGAAAGCTTGTATTACCTCTCTTTTCCTAACACTGAAAATGTTTTCATACGAAATCTATCACTTTGAATTGGGGTGACCAAAGACTTAAAATGAATGTTCCCCTTTTCCAGGCAAGCATTCTCAAATCTTTTTTCTGAGCTCCTTTTCAAAACAAAAAAAGAAAGAAAGAACAGAGAACTCCTCATACTTTTGTTTTCACACATGGAGGCTCATGACAGTTCAATTGTTTCAGTCCAAGAGGAATGACGGAAAAGGAAATGAGGGAAGCTCAGGTGGAAAGCTGCAAAATGGATGTGTTATGATTTGTATATCAATAATTAGAAACTGAGCAGAGCAGATGACAGAATGGTCGTTTGTTAAATGTCAGACAGAGGAGAGTGTTGCTTCTGTACATGCAAACAAAGGCACCTTTATTCTGCTACAGGAAAAAAAAAAGAAGAAAAGTGACTACTGTGTGAATAAGTATTGCTCAGGAAAATTGTTAGCTGAGAAGGGAATTTGAGGATGCAAATTATGACAGACAGCAGAGGGCCAGAATATTCACAGTTTGAGGCTTCTTAAATTTGCCTAAGCAGCAGAGCTTCAGCTGAAACCTCATTTTCACAGTATGCCCGAGGTTATACTGAATGAGCAGAAAACTTGCACATAATGCATGAAACAGGAAAGCCCAAGGATGCCAGGAGAGACTGGTATTCACAAAAAAGGCTGCCTTGTGGGAAGACTTTACCCCAGTACCTGGCTTGCACCTGGCTCTAAAGCTTTTGCTAGAACACAGAAGCAAAGATAAGAGCAAGAAATTAATATGGCAAGGAACTCCTCATTTCACATTTGTTCACAACTACTCCCTTTAACTTAAATGATGCAATGAGCAACTCAGAAACATAATTATGATTTCCCCAATATTTCTTTAAAAAAATTCAAGATGGTAAAAACCAATATATTGGGAAAAGAACAGAAAGGAAATTTAGTGAATGCAAGCTCTGATACTTAAAGGGAATAACAGTGAGGGAGAAAGGCAGGAGAGAATTTAGGGACAAAAGTTGATTATTATAATTTCTATTAGTCCATTTCTGGCCACTGACACTTATTATTAGTGGGAAAAAGAGGTAGAATACTACAATAGCAGCTTGCTCCTTACTGTTAAAGAAACATCTGAAGAGGTAGATCAAACATCTAAAATAGACATGCTGAATGTTGTCTAAAAACTAGTTGCTAGTAAAATTTAACTAATAGTTGATGAAATATATATTATTTAGAAAAACCCTCATTTTTCTCAGATCTCAACTTTTATTTTGAATGTTTTAAGTTCAGCTATATTTTCCATTAGAAAATGCTCTAGCAATTTGTTTCAGTAACACTTATTTTTTCCTGAGTTTTGAGCTAATATTTGAACATAAAGTTGTAATTGTTCCATATAAATAGATATAATTTAGATAATTTCTAGTAGTTTCTATAGAAGAATTTGACCGTGAGAAATAGTGATATTCTGACTTATGACCGAAACTGGAACAAAATTATATTTTGGAAGGAAAATTTTATTCTAGGAAAAAAAAGATTCAAGGCTCAAATATTTTCTGTGATATTCTTAAAAATTTAGGTGCTCCTGGAAATTCAAAGTAGGTGGATAGGGTTAAGAAAAATGTGTATTAGAGTAGGAAAGTACCAAATAGAAAATAAGAACAGTCTTGCATGCTTTTAGACAAACTTAATTGAATTTTTTTCAGACATCCAACCAAAAAGTGTTCATATTAGAGCTAAATAGTTGCATGAAGCCTAAGTCAGTCATCATATATGAACATGAGTACAAGCATGAATTTTGCACATAAAATGTGTGAACATTCTTTTGGAAGACAAAGTATCACTGCTAGTGAGAAAAAGAGTGATGTTGTATAAGAAAAAACAAGTATATTAAAGAATGTGTAAGCTAAACTTTTTTGTGTATAAATTTTAAAAATATGGAGTTAATATTTGTAAACAAGCAGAAAGTGTATTTATACATTCATTTATAATTATTTTATTTAATTATAGTTGTAGTCATTCGGACTTCTGTGAACTTTATCAGCAGTAACTAAGTTCAGTCACAACACTTTCGGACAATAGGAAAAAAAAATTCTGTCTTTTCCTGAGGGAAAAGTTTAATTAACTCAGCCCATTTCTCAAAAATACTTGTGGATGCATTGTCAAAAATGGGTTTAGAAATTTATAAATTAAGGGTTCTCAGTACATTGCAAAGGAGTTTTTTTTCTTTATTTAAAAGTTTTCATTTAGAGTCCTAACTTTTCTACTCACTGAAGAACATTAATTTTGACTACTAATTTTAAAATTAGTTTGTATGATTGTTTGAGGTCTAGCCTTGCGCTCTTTTCTTCCTTGCTGAAGGCAAGTTCAATCACTAAGGTAAATGAATACTGAATAATAATTGCATTTGTTGAAAGCATACTGGGCCAAATGGTAGTAAGTTAATTCTTCTCTATATCTCCTCTCTGAATTCCATTTTGGATTTTAACATCAAGCAAAAATTAATGGAAATGCTGAATGATCTGGATTTTTTATAAAGTCTTTTGTGAGAAAATGTCACCAGTATTTCCATCCCATGTACAACTTTTTCACAGAAGCTTAATTGTTCATAAATTTAAGTCTATGATGCTTTTTATTCAATAGTTTGTTCAACTACACTGTCCTTAAGTAATTAATATTCCTTTGGGCTGAAGTATTTGCAATTCATCAAAAAGGAAGATTATTTATTTATTGAATATCCATTAAATTGACTGATACATAAATCTCTTTAATTGGCTTATCTGCATGTCTGTGAGGAACGATTATTTTCCCATGGTAGGTTAATTACCATTGTGACAATATTACCGGTATATTTCCGATCCAAAGTGATATTTTTCTCTTCACTTTGGTTTATATCATGATCCCATTATAAGACTGGAGAGCTAGTCAATCAAGGGTTGATGAATTACGAAGAGTCAGTAACTTTGAATGCTTGGTAGGTTTAAGTCTTTCAGGTTAAAAGGTTAATTAAGACTGAAATTAATCACAAGCAATTGGTTTATTGTTTATTATGCAGTGAATGACTATGTATGAGTAGCCATGACTATCTAAAGAAGATGATGAAGTCTTTCCATACAATTATGAGTTTATCAATGGAAATATCTTGGAAGTGCAGGATAAGGAGGGCTGACACTTTCATGTCACCTTCAGTGACAAGATTGCCATCAAGCAGGTGCTGCCTATACCAACCTTGCTTCAGTGAGAGAAATCAACTGACTCAGGTCAGTTACATCTTAGTTGTCCTCCGGAAAATTTGCAACAAGTATATTCAACTTCCTACTGAGGGAAGGTCAGGATGGTGTCCTTTCTGTATGATGCTGCACTCAGTGGGGACTTTCAACTACTTTTAAGATGGAAAAGATAATTAAAAAAATTAATTTTCAGCAATTCTGGTCTATGAACGCTTCTAGAATTGCTAATAGAATATTTGGGTAATTGGGGGTTCTCCTCTTGCCAAATATTGATTATTCTGCTTTAATCAACTAATTAAAGACTTAGTTTAAGCAAAAAAAACCCTGTATTATTTTAAACTCTTTTGTATGCCTTACCACCTTGAGATAATTGTTAATGTCAGGACCCAGCTTATTTAGGGCAGTCACTTAAATTTTCATTCACTTTAGACTTGAGAATAATTTTGAAAATTGCATAATGATAATACATATAATAATAATTGTGTATACTTCTATATATATAATCTGTGTATGTGCAATGGATATTATATAATAATTATGTTTTATAATTATTGGTTTTATACATTATATATGTTTTATGTTTCAGACACCAGTATGAGTTTATGTGTATTTGTTCCTGTATGTGCAGCCTCTACTGTAAGAAATCTGTACTGAAAAATAATTTGAAACTATTCATTCCTTTAAGTAGAGGACTTATTCCAGAGGAGAATATTACATAGTGAATCACTGATTCTACTACTCATGGAAGTGTTACATTCTTAATTTTTCTCCTGATACATGTCATAATCTTAGGCTCAAAGTAAAATGCATATTTTATCTTTGTGTTTAAGAAAATGAGCTGCTGATTTCTGCCAATATATTTTGTCTCAGAAAACAAAAGCAAAAAGCTCATTAACATCTTTGCTTCTGCTGCCTCTTAGGAGAGAATTGTTCATTACAATGAAAATGGAAATACAATTTGGCAAAGCTTGTTGGAGCTCTTACAGATGCATGCAATGAATTACTGAAGAAGGAATGATATAGCTTTTCATGTCATATTAAAGTTAGCATCTGTCATATATTCAGCTATGCAAGAAAGTTATGTAACAGAACTGGGGAGCAGCAGGCCTGTTCGATTTCAGAATCATTGTAAGACTGAAAAATTGAAGGGCTCTCAAAAAAATAAGAATACCATCAGAAGGAGGCGCTTTAAAAAAATATAATATTACTGTAATTACTATTATTAA
>WEIT01016979.1:68399-93562 GCA_013389985.1 Dryoscopus gambensis | reverse complement strand
ATAAGAATACCATCAGAAGGAGGCACTTCAAAAAAATATAATATTAATGTAATTACTATTATTAATAATTATATTAATAATAACGATAATTTGATATATATAGATTGATTTAATGATTTCATAGAGTGAAACTGTAATGGAAGTCACACTAATTCTGGAAAGGGAGTACAAAGAATCAACTTAGAAAACCTGTTCTAAGTAGATTTTATATTGCATGAATAACTTCAAACATCTGTTTTGCCTTACTGAAACAAGATGAACTTAAGAATTATTATAATTTTTAGCATGTGTTTTTATTATATGCAAATAACAAAGTATTTTCTGTAATCCGGACTGTAAAATGATGGTTTAGTTAGATCTTGATTTATAGTAATTCTGGGAAGAGACAGGTCATTTGCTTTTGAATATCTTGCTCACTAAAATAAAACATTGCTCATTTCTAAAAAAAATTACTGTTACGTGAGCAGCTGGTGAAGAGTTTACCAACTTCAATTTCTTATCTTAGAGTCACATTGCCAAAAATAAGGAATGAACTCAAGAAATGAGTGTTCTGATTGAATTCTGAAGTGAAAACTCCAACAGTAGTAATCAAATTTACGTTACATAATAATGAAAAATAGAACTTCCACCACGTCATAGCTTCAAAATGTGTGTCTTCATTATGTATTTACAAAGCAGTTTACCCCAATTTTCTTTCTGTCTTTTATTTTCCTATAAAAATATCCATATTCTGTTTGAATTCAGGTGTTTCCTTAGAGGCATTGGAAAGTCCTGGTTCTAAGTGACAGGGACATCAATTCTCTTATTCTTCCTACCTAAGTTCTGTTGGAAATGAGTATCATCTTTAAAACTTATCTGCTGCAATATGGAGGTATTTTTCCTAATTAAATACTGGAGAATGTAACTAACTTACTCTATAAATTTGTTAGAAGTCACTATATTAAATATTTAATGAAAATATAGTTACAAACATCCCCTCAGGTTTATTAACCCTGAAGTGGCAGACAGTCGTCAGATATTTATACTAACAAATATACCAGGAATAGAAAACTAACTTTCTTTAGTTTCTGAAAATATCCAATGTATTTCTTTAAAAAATTTGGTCTGTTATAAAATTATAAATAATTTATTATTAGAGAAAAAATAATTTCTGGTAATCTATATTTTTAAACTCATGCACAAGAACAGGTTTATCTTTCATTTCAGATTTGCTAAGATTCTTTCCTGCTGGGAAAGCTGCTAATTAAAAGACTCTATCACTTCATGATCTTTCACTAAACCTTTAAAACTTTTAGTCACTGTACACAGATGTGCCCTAATCAATTCCACTGGGAGTGCATCTGTTCCAGTGTTTGATATTCCATATAGAAACTCATGTTTCCTTATGTGCTGGTTTTGGCTGAGTTATTTGCTGTGTACCAGCCCGTATGGTGCCATATTTTGGATTTGTGACCAAACCAGTGCTGATAACACGGTATGTTTTAGTTATTGCTGAGCTGGGCTTGCACAGCGTCCAGGCCTTTTCTGTCTTCACACCATCATCACAAGTGAGGAGGGAGCACAGCTGGGACAGCTGAGCCCAACTGACCACGGGGATATATTCCATAACATCTGGTGTCACGCTTAGCATATAAACAGGGTGTTATGATCCAATTATTATTGTTATTAATGTTCTTTAGAAATTCCTCTGCCCCAATTAAGGTGCAAACGAGACCATATGCCTAGTGACAATAATATAAGTTTTATTATATAGTATATATAAGAGAAAGAGAGAGAGAGAGAGAAGGAGAGAAAGAAGTAGAAAATAGATGGGGGGGACAGAAAGAATGATAGGAACAGAATAAGGAAAATATCACCATCCGTGGTTCCCAACGATGTTCTGTTGATCCTCTTCAGCTGGTCTTGGTGGTGAAGTCCCCCCAAGAAGCATAGAATCTGATGGGTATATATGCTCAGGCTAGGCAGGCATGCCCGGGCATGTCCCCCTGGGGGAGGGGGCAGTCTCTTACAGCAGTCCCTGGGTCTGTTGCATCACCTGCAGTCCTGTGGAGCCNCTGATGAAAGAATGGGTTTTTCCCTTTATCTAATCTGAGTAGTTTGACTTAACAGTCCAAAGTTCTTCAGAGAGGTTTCTGGAGTTGTAGCTTCTTTAAAACTTTATATCGATGTTTGAGGCATGAACTATTTCAGTCTCTGACACAGGGGGAAGAAAACAGAAGTTAGGGACATTCAGAGCAATGATGGTTGGCTTCCCAAGTCACTGCTACCTATGATGGAGCCCTGCTTTCCTGGAGATGAGTGAACACCTGCCTGCCCTTGGGAAGTGGCGAATGAATTCCTTGTTTTGCTTTGCTAGACTGTGCAGCTTTTGCTTTGCCTGTTAAACTGTCTTTATCTCAATTCACAAGACTTTTACCCTTCCAGTTCTCTCCCCATTTCACTGTAGGGAAGTGAACAAGCAACTTCACAGGTCTAAACTGCCCACCGGCATTAAACCACAACAACTCAGAACTAATTGCAACAGTGTTTCTTGAGTATGGAGAAGGAGGAATTTTAGGTCCACACTTGTGGACTAGTGTCTTTGCAGGCAAAAATCAAAATATAGTGAGAATATGTTTAAAAACATTGGCTCCAATTTTAGAATAATTACTTCACTTTTAGAGCTAACCTGTGTTCTACTGGAACTCATTTTATAAAAAAGTAGAGAAGCAATAACTTTAGTCAAGAAAATGATTTATCCAGAAACAGAATGAAACTGTGTCAATTATCTTTCCTTCCACGAGAGTTATGTTGATTTGTAATAGTAAAGATTATCAAGGTGTTGGTCATGGTAGTTTATCTAAGCTACCTTCAAGTTTTTACCTCCATGACTATTGTATAAGAGAAAAATTTTAGAGACTAGTGTGAGATTTATTCTTAATAAGAAAAGAATATTTTTTAGAATCAAAATTATTCATAAATACTTCATATAATCCATTATTTAAGTCCCACCCCCCACATCCCAGGAAACTTTGGAAGTAGAAAGTTTTCAAATTCATGAAAATAACCAAAGATATATCTTTCACTTCTAGATCTACAGGAACTCTGGTACCTAGGAATAGTGCACCTCTTTTGTCTTCCTTGCAATTCCACAGGCTTATTTTCCAGTATTCATTAAATTGCTAGTTAACTTAATTTCCATTCCTTGTAAGTCACCTTTTGTATATACCCTATAAAATTATTTTCAGTGTCCTGAAGGCTGCATGTATTTGTATTTCTCACTGTTTAATGATGGTGAGTATGCTCACTAAATGCAAGGAATCGTCCTAAAGCCTGATCTATCCATGCTGACAGTCTTCTCATTGACGTTGGTTTAGATTCATGATTATTACTCCTCTGTAAAGAAACCATGTTTTTTATTATTAATTTTTAACCTAAGAAAGCATTCACTATTTTGCGTGCAGCTCTATCTCACATTTATATTTATATAATCTCAGTGAGCAGCTGAGATTACACTGGAATTTGAGCCATGATTATTAATTTTTCTCAATCAGCTTTCTCTTTTTTCTCTGAATTTCCTCTTCTTGAAGTCTGGGTAACTTAAAATTGGATAGTTAGAGTTTTCTAAGTGAATGCCTTGTGACGTGTTTTATTTCAACTGAATGGTGCTTTAAAATTTGCTAAGTACCCTTATTTTCCGAAGGTTGCAAGTAAGAGTTTGTTGTGTAACCTCCTGAGAACACTGTCACATGTGCTGCCTCAGGGTATAAAGAAACCTAAGCCCCTTTAAAGGATCTCATCGAGCAAGTCCTGGCCTCTACATACATATCTTTTATTTAGAAAATAGGAAAAGAAAGTTTTACCTTACCATTTGTAACATCTGCTGATACTGCATCCAGTAGTATATGAGGATCTTGCAGCAATATGTTATCAAAACAGGAATAAGCATTTACCTGTTTGGGTTGAGTTGGAAGGTATCAAATAGAAGAATTATTCAATAAGGATGATGATAATTTTCCATTTATTTAAAAAATAAACAAACAAATCTCCAAACACTTAGTAGATTATTCTCATAACATTTCCACTTCATTTTGAATGCTTGCCTCATTTCTGACACATTCAAAGCTTTTTACTGTTTGTTATGCCCTGAATATTTTTATTAATAATCTGGATTTGGCAAGACAATACCAGTGTAGAACAGTTGAGAACAGAATTGCCCAAATGTCAAAATGAAGCCTTTCATATGATATCAATATTTTGGACAAGCTTCATTATTTGACTTGTGTTTCAAAAGAATGTGTTTGCAGTTGGGCTTATTCTGCAGCACACATGGAAATGCACTGCATTCTGATTGTTTACCACTTGTACTCCATGCATCCTCATGGTTATTTTTCACTTTCAGAAAATTTGCTCTTTTTCATGTCCAGCCACCCTCGAATATTCTGACTACTCTTCAACAGGACTCCCATACTGAGAATACCACTTATACCCAACATTTGTCCCCTAGAAAAGTTTAAACCAGCTGCATTGTTTTTAAATTCAAGTGAAAAGATAAGCAACATGGATTTTAATTGTCTTTGCCTCAGAAAAATGGAAGTCCTTTCAACTGTGAATATAAATTGTCACACTCTTAAAATTAATTCGTGTTTCGCATTACAGCTCTAGATTTTCTGTTACAGCACTAAGAACCCTGTGACACTTCTAGCTGTCTTGTGCTTACAAAAATTCTGTTTGTGAGAGTTAGAAAGGAAAATTTGGGGTCAAATTAACATTGTAAGTTCAGAAAAGATAAAATACTATTGGTTTTGCAAAGAATGCTGTTTGGCGAACAACCTGCCCTTGAGAGTCTCTTTTATGTACTCCATATTATCTATGCTAAGATCTATGAAGCATGTTCTCTTCCTAATTTTTTTCCCCTACGCAGAAAAATGAGAAGGAAATGAAGCAGAGAGAAAACCTTGAGGTCTTTCATTTCTTCAATTAAAAGTGTGGCAAGGGAGGCATCATTTGGTTAAATCAGCAGATTTTTAAATTACCTGGCTTTTTTCTTCATTGTGGATGCATTTAAACAGGATTTTTAAAAAAAATTGTAAATTTTGTGGTAGCATTTGCAATGAATCCTTTTTATTGTTAACCCTTCAGGTTAATTTGTACAAGCAAGTATAGCAACAGTGGAGGGGTACATGTCCATCTGGCAGGAATATCACCATCAGACGGCATCATATGGTAGATATTACATAATCCCTAGAAGAGGGTGAAATAGACCATATTCTGGGCTACAACAAATTCCACTAATATAATCTGCTTAGAAGATACAGGCACCTAAATACAGGCTGAAGAAAAGCACCCAGACCACCATGCGTCCAGAATCCCCTTAAGCATGGAAACGCCTACATTACTTAACTCAGATATTTTGTTTGGGAGATTTTGGTTGTTTTTTGGGGTTTTATAAATTTAATTTAATTTCATTTCATTTCATTTCATTGTACAATATGTAGCAATAGCATCTACTAAATATTAGGGATATGTGGTACTGATATGTACCATACACAACCAAACCCACAAGGACAGGTTGTGGCAACCAATAAGGCACTTAATTTTAAGGTTTAAATTAGACAGATTCAAGTTCATGCTGCTCTTTCCATGAGAAGTATCGCTTGCCTGACTCCAGTTGTCAACATTCTCAATACTTCATTTTCCTCTGTCATTCATCCTGTGACTTAATTATAATAATTTAAGCACTGAGGTGTCTTTTCATACCCCTTACTTGGTTTGAGATTAACAATGGGTTTTCCAAAAGAGCTTGTAATTATAAAACAGTCTATGAAATTGTCTATAAATTAGATGCAAATGTTAAAAATATTTTTAACAAGTGAACGTTTTTTAGGACAACAGGATAGGTTAGGTCTGTTCTTTCCCATGTTTTTGAAGACAAATGGAGCCACTCACACCAACATTATTAAAGAGCTCTTTTCTGCTTACACAGACTAACAGTCAAGCCACAGTTAATTGTCCTCTGATCCTTTTCCCTCCTCTTTTAAATGACATTTTAAGAATGACACTTGATTATAATTGTGACATGAGTAAAAATAGACTTACTGCCTCAAAATATAAAGCAATAGTAGAGTCTCTGAAATGTATGTGATACAAACACAGAAAAGCTTATATTGTTTTGCAGTTGTGAGACAGCTTTTGAAATTAATTTTGGGGAATTTCAAAGGTATTGACTATGTCTAGAAATGTGACACATCAATAGATCTTGTACTGTTTTATTGTCTAAAACTAAGCAGACGTTTACTATTTGAGAATGTCAATATAACATTTATAGAAGTTTATGGTTACCAAGGAATACTTTGATTTCACAGGTGTGCTACAGAAGTCAAATGGAAATACACATTTTGCTTTATTCTGAAATAAAAAAAAAATAATATGCCAAGTATGTTGAAATTACAAGAAACCACTTTTTAAGTTACACCTAAAATCTCTAAGTCAATTTGATACCTACATTTTTATTTAGCTGAGGTCTTGATTTTTCCTGTAGAAATGTTAGTTTTACTTGCATGGGTTGCTTTCATCCAGAATCTTCAAGACATAAAAGCAACAGTGCTGAAGAATACACTGAGATACAGCTCTGTCATGGCTAACTAATATTTGTCTGACTGAAGTCTAAGCTTTAATTAACCCAACTGCAGGGCCTTACACATACAGACAGGGATTGTGCAACATATCCATAACTTTTATTATTTTAGAAAATAATGATATTTAAAGGTGGTTACAAATCTCTGCATGAAATTAAGTGTGGGATCCTACTCACACTGCATTTTGCAGATTGCAGTAATGGATGTAGAAGTGACTCTGATGACATGCCTTCTGAAATGGAGTTTCATTTACACCCTTCTAAAGGGTGCTGAAGGGCTGTGGAGGGTTCAGAGAAGAACTACAATAGTGACTCAAGTAGAATAGTTTTAATGGAAGGTTAAAAAGGGATTTGATTACAATTTTAGCGTATCTAGAGGGACAGAACATCTAACAATAGACAAGATTTTAATAGAACAGGAATAACTAACTTTGGTTTGGTGAAATCTCAACTAAGAAAAGAATTAGTTGGAAGACAGATCAATATTTGATTTGAAGACTGTTGAATAATGGAAAAACAATAAATAAAGTCTTGTTAAAGTCCCTCATAATTCAAAGTATTGAAATCTTAAACCGATATTTTTCTAAAGGACATGTTGTAGCTCCAGCACAAGTTTTTGATCATATTAGTATTAAAAAGGACAGTTTCTTCCATGGTGAAGAACTACTAGAAGAAACTCTGACATGTATCAGCTAAATCATAAAAATATTTATTGTAGGAACACTGAAGTATTTAAATATTTAAATTTTTTTTGGATAATCTGTGCATATTGATAATTTAATTAGAAAAGAGTATAAACCAAAAGGAAGCAGTACTGCACAATGGTTTATTACCACTAAACTGTTTACAACTACATCCAGTGCTGTTGTACCATGAGAATTCAGTTGTGGTAATCAGCTATAAACATTAAAGAGTGGGAAAAATACATATCAAAATATTTTAATTTCACATCTATATCTATTGAAAGGGATGTGCTAAATGTTTTAATTACTTCTGCCATTTATGATCACCTTCAAACTATTTCCTTTGTTTAAATTAATACTACTTTAAAACGTTTCTTTTCTCCTACTTCAGTTTTTGTTTAAGTCCTCTTGCTTGAAAAATAGCTACTTATGGTTTATATCAGAGTACAGAACAGATTTTCTAATCTGCCTCGATACATTCAAATTGTTTTTCACCTTCAGGTCAAGTTATATAACTTTGCCTAGTTACAACAATTGGATTTCTCCCTCTGCAGCTCGTAACTTGGTATTTGAATTCATCATTACAGAGCTTTGAACAGCCATCTTCATTGACTGAGGATATTACTTGTTTATCTGTTAGATAAGAGGCATGTGGTGAAAATATCCAAGACAGTGAATGTTCAGTAATGCTTTGGATTAAGTTATTATGCATTGAAGTCATTATACATTGACATTTCCTACTTTATCAGTGAAGTTTCAAAAAATATAAACATGCACATTTATTTTTATGCTGTTTCTATTTTGTGTGCATTTGTGTTAGTACGGGGGAGTGTTATTTATTGTACACTGAATTATGACTGCACCTGTCTTGGTGCAGATGTAGGTATTGTGTTATCTTTCCAGTGTTAGAAGTATACTTAATGTTTTATGTCTGATTTCAGAGGAAACTGTTACAGCAGGCTGTGCAAGGTGAGTCACAAAACATCATCAGACGTACACAATCTCTAAGACAACTCTTGGTTATACTTTCTATTAGGAGACAGCTGTTCCCAGACTTGGATTCAGCTATTTCCAATGTCGTGCTAGATGTTCCAAGGACAAAGGACACAGCCAGCCATCCCCTAGAGCCTTGGGCTGTGTCCCTACTGCATGTCCGCAGGACGGGGCTGCCTTGCAAGGGGCAGAAGCGGGAGGTCAGAGGGGGCACTGGGCTGCAAGGTGGCACAGGGACAATGCTCACATCCTGCAACAGCAGTGGCCATGACCAGACTGTAAATCACAAGTACTGTCAGGGTCCTTCTGAAGGGCTCCACAACACTCAGGTATCAGCCACTCCTCCCAGCTTGTCATCAGCAAACTTGCTAAGGGGGATTGGCATGGGAATTGATGGTTTTAATTTAGTATATATTAAAATAAACAAAAAAAAAATAGAAGATATTAAATATACTAATCCAGATACAGTGAATACCAAAAAGTGAATTTTATGTTTTTAAGTGAGGTAGAGGTTGGAGAATTCTGTATTCAGAGCAAGAGGAGAAAGTGATGTACAAGCAAAATATATACAAAGATTCCCATGGGAGAGCCTGGAAAACCGTTTCTTTACTGGATTCACTAATAGAAAGAGGCAATTCAATAGATTTAACCTTCTCTAACAGAAAGGGTAGATCCATACATGCTCACCCTTGGCAACACACAATCTATTACCTCTCGGGCAAGAGTTCAGAACTTTCATCTGACTGCTGTTACACACTTCGCAGTATTTCCAATGTACTCCAAAATACATTCTAAGAATTTGCAAAGTACATTGTAAGAATGTACAAAATACAAAATATGAAGCAAAACTGCAGTGCAGCAAATGTCCATGTATAGAGGCTGCTAGCCATTCACTGTGTTAAAAGACCAAAATCATGTACCCAAATCTATCCAGGTGGGGAAGAGCTAAGTTCCTGCATGAAAAAACAGCTACACTAGAAACATCTGGTATTACCTCAAGCTTGTCTAATGTGAACTGTCTTCACTGTTTGGTAATGTTTCATTTTTCTAATTAATGTCTCAGATTTAAGACATTGCACCTGACTGAAAAGAGCTTGAGACAGAACTATGTCTCCTCTCTAGGATTATTTAAGGTCCTTTTTATATCAACATTTTTGTAGAAGGTGTAAAGCTGTTGATACAGACACTGCTTTTACTGTTAAATTTAAAAATCACAAAGACAACATAGTGCCTACTAGATTTTCTTTTTAATAAACTGTTAATTTACACATCACTCAGCAATCTTTAATTTAGGTCTAGAGCAGCATAGCCATTTTACATCACTAACCAGAGCCTCAGTGGTTTTGCACACTAAGCCAAGTCAGCAGCTGGACTTGTTTATTTCCCAGATAAGACCTTCTACCTCAGACACCTGAAGCAGAGATTTCAGTTAAAATCTACTATCAGTGGCTTTTTTCTATGGAATTTTTTGCTAGAGGTCTTATAGGGATTGTGCATCACCCTAGGGAGTTGTGAAAGAACTGATCACTTTATCAGAGCTGAAAACAAGTGATAGAATAAAAATTAACTGTGCTTACTCTTCTACAGGGATCTTAGAAACTAATTCAACAATGATCTCATTAACATATTTGGAACAATGCGTACCCTGTAACAGTACAATATTCCTTATGAAAATTCCTGATATTTAGGCAGGAGAGGTATAAAGATTCATCTATTTGATTCCTATTAACTGAGTATATGACAGCCAAATGATAACAAATTATGGTGCCAGCAATGCCTTTTATACATGTATATATGCACTTACATACTGCACAGAAGTACAGAAGTAATGATTTTTTCTAATGGCACAAAACCTTTTCAATTACTATAATAAGGTGAGTATCTCCTATGTGACTATCAAAAACTGGGCATAGACATAAAAACTGAATCAGCTTCTGTGGGTACTATTCAGACCAATAACTTTATTTTTTAGCCATTAAATAAATTGAATAAGTTTTACACAAAGTAGTTGTGATTTTGCAGGTCATCTTGAATAACATATTATTCAAGTTAAACAAACAGTGAAAAATTATGACTCATTTTTTCCAGTAATTGAAATGCTTTATTCATAAATAGAGCCCTGTATACTTTCAGATATAAAGGGAGCTTCTATATAAAATTGACACAGCATGGGAATTTTTAATGTAAATACATTGTATTGCCTCTAAAATTCTCTGATGGTTTAGATAAGGAATTCTGTCAAACAGATGAATTTATAAAAAGTTCAATTTATATTTTATCGTTGAGGAGCAAGATTATTTTCACACAAAGTAATCTGGATTTCTGTTTCAATAACTTCAGCCACAAAAATCACTGTATTGTTAAAATCAGTGAAAATTCTTGTATCTTTTACATATACTAAATCAAACTTCTAGGACTGCATTCAGTGGTCTAAGAAACCAAAGTAGTTCAAGTTTATACTCTTTCAGATTTCTATTTAAGTGATGGCCATTTTAATTAATTCAACCATACAGTCATTTTGCTAATAGTACCACAGCTTTTCTTGCCAAGAGGAAAAAACCTGCAATGTCCAAACTTTTTCTTTTTCGCTCTAAGCTGCCAGTATCTCCTGAATCGAGTAGTGTCTTTGTGAACTCAGTAGTCTTAATCACATTTGACTTGGTCATATTTGACCTTACTTTCCTTTATTTCCCTAGAAGTCTCAAAAACCTATGCAAACACTGCTTAATTCTGACCAGACTTTAATGGAGCCCACACAGATACAACTCGATCTTTTGGAAAACAAAAGATAATAATAAATGGTAATTAAGGTCCTTTTGATAAGCTTCATGGTAGGAAGACCTGAAACACAGTATATATGTTTCCTTTATAGGATATATGAAGGACAAGTGATAGACTCTAAGAATAGGATATCAGTGTCTGCCACACATACATTTCTCTTAGTGATCCCTTGAGACCAAGGCCTGGGTGCTCGTGTGGGTTCTGATACACTTGATCTGACCGCTGTGAAATTCTTCCAGATAAATAAAGGATGATATGTTTATTTTCAGTATCTTTGAATCTGTGATTTTGAAGATTAAGAGAGAATGGAAGTACTTTGTTAGTGTGGGGGTTTGATACTGGAGAATTTGGGAGGGGTGGAGGGTAAAGAAGAGAGCAACCTTATCATTCCAAGTCAAAGATAGGATGAGAGGATACAGCAACTCTCACTGAGCCAAGCTATGGATTAGGGAGGTGAATGAGAATCTCAGCCTCAGCTGGAATACATACACAAAGTCTGGCATCACAAATCACCAAGTTATATGCTGCCACTGATTCTCTAAATTTACCATACACGCAGAAGTTGTGGTAATTTTTAAACTCTTCATAGCCCATCAAAAGTGAGCACATTTGGGTTTTATTTTTTTCTTGCAAGCCATCATTTCAGTTTCAGCAGCAAAAAAGGCCCAAGCACGTCCATTATTCCTATTTTCATGATGATATAATCACCATTCATTTGGCTATGAGTCCTTTTGTTTGTGTGTTCAGTAACCAAAAATTCCTTGATGGTCTCCCATTATATATTAGTCATACCTGCAGCTTCCTAAATCCACATGATCAGTTGGATATAACATAGTTTGGCAGTGTAGAAAGCAGATTTTTTTAATGTGTTGAAATAAGTGGAACCAGGGATCAGGTCTTTGGTAAGGAAGAGGAGTAGTGCCTGAAGCAGTTATCTTTGCAACGACAGCAGTGAACTTTAGTGAGAATAAAGGTAAACGTCTATCTTCATGACATACAATATGGGCTACTGACTCATCAAGCTGTTTCTCATTTGTCTAGTTAGATTCCCAGGCTTTCATTTTTATGCTCCTTGCAATTAGCACTATGTTCTTATCAGATTAACAATTTTTTTTTTGAAGGGGAAAAAATCCTACCCAAACCCCCACATGCTTCTTAAAGGAGGAAAAACACACCTATTCAGAGTCATTGACTAGTACTGTGGTGTATGTTTCAAAATGTGAGACCTTGCTATCTTGCAAATTTCTATTTATATGTATGTAGCCTTTTGTAAACCACAAGTGTTTCAACATGTTGTTGGAGGGGTGTGTGTGCATTTATTGATTTATTTATCATTTGAAAGCAAAGTTTGCCTATTTATAAAACATGAGCCATGACACTTGAAAATACCTCACAGAAAATCCTCACCTTAAGGAAAGCCAACTAGTACTTCAGTGAAATTAAATGCTGTGACTAATGCCAGCGATTATCCTCCTTTATTAATAGCTATAAAGGATCTATTTTCCATGTTGGTTCTTACCAAATTGATCTGTTTTAGTGAGTGCTGAAGTGCAGATTTATGAGTATTCCTTTCAGTATTGGAGCAGGAGAGCAGCAGAGACAGATCTGCTCAGAGAAAACCTTAATGGAATTTTTTGTAACTGCAAATTTATGACACAGAAGTGACAACCAGGAGAGGCTGCAATGAGGGTTGCTGAGAGTCTGGTCACTGCAATAACAAGATCAGAGCACAACGTCATCAGTATAAGACCATCCCCTAAGTGCCTGATTAAGCTGAAACTACTTGAAGATTAAACCAAAGGACCACACCTGAAATCTCACAATGTAGGTATTTAATGTTTTATAAGTTGAAAAAGAGCTGTGTAAAAGAGAGAGACCAACAGTGACAGCGTAGATACAACTTTGTTTTTCATTTAACTGTAATACCACACACCAGGCAATGAAAGGCAAATTCTAACTTTCATTTAAAATTCAAGTTTCAGCAGAGACATTAGGAAGGTACTGTACTAATACCAAACTAACGAAGAAGATGTTAGTAGGTTCCCTCTTTTTTTTTTTTTGGCTCATGCTAGAGCCGAGTACTACTCCAGTCACCTTTTACTTCCAGAAGATTTAATTACCATCATTAACTTTAATTTTGCGTTCATTAAAGGGCCTCAAAAGAATTATGTTAAGGTAGCATGCCGAAGGTCCAGACTCTATATGCAAATAAAATAGATAGAGTTAAAAGCCTTGTGATTTGTATTTCTTATTGTAATAGAATACAGTCTTGAAAGGCAAATCGATCCAGTCACAGATTTCAATCTGACCTGACAGAAAACTTACAAATGTTCCTGGAGTAATTTTTCATTTAAAAGAAAATAATGCATTGAGGTAAAAGTATGAACTGCAGCAAAATCTTTGCTTCAGACATCTAAGCATATTTTCAACATGATATTTATTTTGTTATGAATATTTATCTGATTTTGTATTACAGCACTGCTTACATGCCTAACTGCAATCACTGTACAGATAAGCTTAATAAGATACAGCCCTGGCCATGACACAGCTAATTAGCACTACGGTAAATGCCAGTTTATGTCCAGTACACAAATGTGCAAAGATTAATCTCAGGCCTTATGGGGGACTCAGAAAAATTCCAGTCAACTCCATGACTGCAGAGTCCTCTACGGTCAACCTCAAACTCATATTCTTGGTTGCTGTCCAACTTACCCATGCTCTTCAAACACAGATCTGTTTCTGATATTCACAGCGCACGATGTGCATTTCACTGCTTTCTGCCACAGGTTTATGTATTCTTTTGGGAAGTGGAGCTAGGGACTGGTGCAACTGGAAGCCATTTCCTCTCGTCCTTCACTTGTTACCTGGGAGAAGAGACGGACACTCACCTCACCAAAACCTCCTTTCAGGCAGTTGTAGAGAGCAATAAGATTCCCCCCAAGTCACCTTTTCTCCAGGCTAAATACTCCCAATTCCCTCAGCTGCTCCTCGTCAGACTTGTGCTCTGCTGCCCCTCTCTGGATTCGTTCCCACACCTCTTGTAGTGAGAGGCGCAAAACTGGACACAGGATTTGTGGTGTGGCCTCACCAGTGATGAGTACAGGAGGACAATCATTGCTGTGACCCTGCTCCCACACTCTTGCTGATCCAGGCCAGGGGCCATTGGCCCTCTTGGGCCCCTGGGCACAGTGTTGGCTGATACTCAGCTTACTGTTGATCAACATCCCCAGGTGCTTTTCTGCCAGGCAGTTTTCCAGCTACTCTTCCCCAAACCCGGTGCATTGCCTGGGGTTGTTGTGACCCAAAAGCAAGATCTGGTACTTGACCTTGTTGAAGTTCATGCAATTTGCCTCAGCCCATCAGTGCAGCCTTCCCAGATCCCTCTGCAGAGCCTTTGCACTCTCCAGCAGATCAGCACTCTGAGTAGCTTGGAGTCATCTCCAAACTGACTGAGTGTGCTCTCAATCCCCTTGTCCAGATCATCGATAAAGATATTAAACAGGACTTTTCCCAGCACTGAGCCCTGGGAAACACCACTGGTCACTGGCCACCAGCTGGATGTAATTCCACTCACCATCACTGTTTGGGCCTGGCCGTCCAGCCACTGTAGCTTTCCTGACATAAAGACTGACTAAAAAAAAATGAAAGATTAGGTTCTGATTAATTTATTGATGTCTTTCAAATTATGGTAACATAGTAATGTGCCACTAAATTTTACTTTTACAGTACTTTTGTTTCTTTCAATTTGCTTTTCATAAAAGGAAGATTCAGGAAAATTAAACCAGATATGAAGTGTTGCCAATGCACAGAAGCCACGATTGTTTTGAAAGCATTATGAAAATACTTGTTAAATGGCACATAAAGGTTATTCTGAGCTTCTGCGCAGCCTCAATCTATTAAGTCATATTAGGAAAATGGTTACTGGCTTAGATCTTGCACAAACAATTTCAAGGCTAGTTACAGCCTGAAAATAAAACTAAAGCTAAAACCAAAACTAAAACTAAAACTAGGATTTGATGCTACTTGGTGCTGATAATGGTAGTCACTAGTTGAAATGTCTATTATTAATACACCCAGGTTTGAGGTATGGATATGTTATCAAGATAAACAGACATTGTTAATAAAATTGAAACTTACAGTACTGTCATCTAGGAAACCATTCATAGAATAGAAAAATTGATTTTAATTAGTGAATGCATGGAAAACATACAGAATGTCTCATAAAACTGAGTTATTTGAATACTTTACTCCCAGATGGTATTTGTATATTCAGCCTCTGCATTCCTTCCAAGGTGAAAAATAAAAGTAAACAAAGAAGAAAACACACTTGTTTGCTCTCATTCAAACCATCTTGAATACTTTAAATATGACTTTAAACCATGAACCCTTCCTCTTACTAAAATTCATTCTGTAATACAAGAAATATCAACTATTTCTAGGAAAACTAAAGCTGTTTTCACGATTCTATCCAAGAGAGTAAATCATGTCAGTGATGTTGCATTTTCCCCACTATTGAAAGTAAATAGGAGAATATTTTATAAGAAATATTCATTAATTTATACATGAGGAAACTTGGAACTGAATGGCTTTGGTGACTCAGGCATTTACTAGTAGTTCAGCTACTTAAATTGGTCCCAAGCATAGAATAGTTTTACTCTGTGCATGAATGCTCAGTAATTAACATAAAACCAGAGTCTGTGCTGAATCTAAATCTATTTTCTGCTGAAGAAACATGCAGGATAGGGCAGAGCAGAAGGGAGTGGAGTGAAGTAGCATAGAAGGGGAGGAGAGGAGAGGAATTACTACAGTTTTGTTTCATTGACTATCAGAACTCTGGTCCATTAGAAGCATGTTTTAAGATCCTGTAGTCAGATCAGTGAAGCTGCCATAACTTAACTCAGAGGGTGGTTGGGCACTGGAACAGGCTCCTCAGGGAAGTGGTCACAGAACCAGCCTGACAGAGCTCAAGAAGCATTTGCACACTGCTCTCAGGCACGTGATGTGGCTCTTGGGGCTGTCCTGTGCAGCCACAGGCGTTGGACTTCAGTGATTCTTGGTGGTTCCTTCCACCTCAGGACATATTCCATTCTATGGTTCTATGATTCCGTGATTCTTTGAACTTTGTTATATTTGTTTTAATGTCTCCCTTCTCTGCACACACACTATCATATGTATAAGAACATTAAGGAAATTCAGATGCCAGGAAAGCCCCAGAAATTCTGTAACTGAGTAGTCATGGGGAAAGACAATATCTTGGTAATAATGCAATGTCATGAGTTGCAGGCATCCACTAATTTTATTATGAGCATTTCGTAAGAGCAGCAGTGAGTCTGTTGTGCTGACTCATACTACTACAGAGTCATGTGAGAACTCAGTATCTCACTATTCTACAAAGATACCCACCTCCCCACTAAAGGTGCCTCATGTGCCACTGTTTCATTCTGAGACCTGAAGACCTCTCATCATCACAATTTCCTTGCATGAAACCTGTGCAGGAAAGCTGCAGCATCTCAGTCAGCCTCACTGCCCTGCCAAATGTGGAGCATTCAGAGCAGATTGCTGAAGAAATCCTTCTACTAGGGAATGCATGTGAACTTCTACAGTTTGTAGAGAAAGGAAAAAGAGGAGCAACTTCAGAAATCATTATGTGCATGCTCTGGGTAAGGCTAGGTGAGGGGTTCTTTTAAAGAAAAATTTTTGCAGAAATTCTGCGAGTTGACTTCTGTGCCTGGCATGACCATGATGAAGTATGAATTGCAACCCTTCTTAGCCGAACTAAAACACACAACCAAAATGCATCAGCAGTGAATACAGGGATAATGTAATTTTACCTGGCAAGCAGCTAAACAGCATACAGCCATTTGCTCAGTCATCTGCAATGGATGGAGAAGAGAACTGGAAAAAAGGTAAAACTCGTAAGCTGGGATACAGAAAATTTAATAGGACAGAAAAAGAAGGAAAAGCAATAATAATAATAAAACAATATAAAAAACAGTTGATTCACAATGCAATTGCTCACCACCCTCTGACCAATGCCCAGCCAGTCCCCGTGCAGTGGGCCATGACCCACCAACCAACTTCCTTGAGTTTTATTTTTCAGTATGATGTCATATGCTGTGTAATATCCCTTTGTCCAGCTGGAGTCAGCTGTCCCCATGTGTCCCCTCCCAGCTCCTTGTTCCCCACAGCCTCCTCGCTGGTGAACTAGGGGAGAAGCTGAAAAGTCCTTGACTTAGGGTAAACACTGCTCAGCAACAACCAAAACATCAGTGTGTTATCAGCATTATTCTCATCCTAAACCCCAAACAAAACTGAACCAGTTACCAGGATGAAAACTAACTCTATCCTGACGAAAACCAGGACAGCATGGTCATGTTTTTGTAGTGGAGTGTGGTAGCAATTGGCATCTTATGATCTCTGACCCTCAACAACCCCACAGCAGAAGGGTGCTCTGAGAGACTGAGCAAGGTAGACAAATGTTTTAGTTTCCTCTGTTGCCATACTTCGTGGTCCTTCAAACACCTTCTCCTGAGTCTAGTCTATGCCAGAGACTCATGGAACCTCTGCGCTAGTCACAACGGGGTGCGTGTGCCACTCACTCCCCCTCAGGCTCAGGTTGGCCTCCAGCAGAGTTAGTTGTTGGGATTTCTCTGTCACTCCAGAATACAGATGTATTAGGAAGTAATAATTTACTGTAAGACACTGAAACAAGCTGCCCAGAGAAGCAGTGGAGGCTCCCTCCCTGGAAATGTTCGAGGGAAGGCTGGGCCTGTCTTTGAGTAACCTGGTCTATTAAAAAGTGCCCCTGCTCATGGCAGGGGGGTTAGAACTAGATGATGTTTGAGGTAAGTTTTAGCCCAAATCATTATATGATTGTGTGATTTTCTTTTATGTAGATTTCCTTATCTGTCCTCCTCCTATTCTCAGTAGTCCAAGTTCTTTGCATTTGTTTCTAGAGTATATAATCTGCAGCACATGACTTGATTTAGTGGGAGGGGAGATACTGGAAGGAGAAAAACACTTTACAGTGAATTTGGTTGGGCTCTGAAGCTATTTTCATTCTGAGTTGGCTACATGGCCATGTTGACAGCTCCCACTGCTGCTAGCCAGCCAGAGAAGGTATATGATCTGAAGATCCACTATTGGGACATTTATACATCTACAGGTAAATCTAAAGAGGGAGTGCCTGCAATGTCATTCTGGATCATCAGTAGTCACAGACTGCATTTCTGTCCCCCTGACCAGAACCCGTTTGGAAGAAAAAGGCAAGAAACCCATCTCTTATTCTTCTACCGGAATCACATCTATTCAACGGCATTAATTAGACTGTGGCCTTGGTATGCTGCTGACTGAGAGACAAACTTCTGTATTTTTACTTCTGTTTTGAACTTCTGATTGACCAAATGCTCTGTCAAATGCTTACATCACTATATACTTATTACACATCTCACTTTTTCAATTAATAAATTATTAGTACTGCACAGATAATTAGGGCATTCATTATTAATCAATTAAAGAAAAAGCAGCAAGGTCTTTATATTTCTCTCTAATGAGGAACAAGGGATAAGGAATTATTTTGTCTATGACACGAATACCATTCTGCTTTTTGAGTTTGAAAATAGAAATATGCTAAATTTGAAGGATGGCCTTGTATTGAATCAGTCCATGTGGTCCATAGAGATATGGTGTTCTTAATAAAAAAATTTAAAAAAAATATTATTTTCTGTATTACCAGCAGAGTAAGGTATGCATTTTTAGCAAAGTCCACAATGGGCATTAAAGGCTTTTTTCTATACAAAAATTCTACAGTAATACTCCTTGAAACGTAAGAATAGATATTTTATCACATTTTCCTGAAATATGGCTTTTGCTTTTTATGCGAGTTAGAACCCTTTATATTGTTATCTCACAAAATCATAAAGATTAAAAAGAAGGTATATTTTATGAGATACCATATTTCATTTGGATTCCCAAACCAGCATACTCACTGAGCTACACAGAATAGTACGTTTTTTCCTTTGTGTTTGACATACAAAGTATTTTCAGAATACTTGTTGGGAGGAGAGTAGAATGGAAGTTATTTATTTGCTGAAAATACTGATTGTCTTTATTATTTTCTAAAAATACAATATCAGTAAAATAATTGTAATATTCCTTCAGACTTTACTAATATCTCCAGTTTGAAAGACTTGCAAAGTCATCCAAAAGAGGTGTGTACTTGCATAACATTTGCATACTAAATTTATTTATACACTGAAGATTAATTTAAACCCTCAAGAATCCAAGAAGATTTGGAGCTGGATTGAATATTTTCTTTTTTATCAACTTCTTGAATAGACAATGTATAAAATTGAATAGAAAAAAGAAAACATGAAGTAGATTCTAATACAGTCTTTCCTCCACAAAATATCTAATTGCCTCTTGTACTTTAATTATGGCATATGTCTGGATTTTTGTTTAGCCTTCTGTCTTTGGAAAGCTTCAAGAGTGCTTTAGAACAAACATACTAAATACCCCACTGAGAAAATGAGATGAACCATGGTGATAAACAGAAACTTCTGTTTCTTGGTCAAAGACTTGGATAGTAAATATTATAAATATGTATTGTGTTGTATTGCATAATACATTGCTTTCATAAGTGAAGGTAATTGTATGATGTTATGAAGTAAAATTACACAGGTAGATAATCAACATGCACTGCACTTATGGAGACAGCCTTATTGTCCTATGTACATTCATTTGGTTTCAGTTTAAAAATAACAGCACAGGTTTTATGCACAGTTAGGAAGTGGTTGCTCATTTGGAAAGATCGACTTTTGATTGAAATTGCTCAGGTAAAGCCAAAGATTAAATAAGCAAGGACATGGGAAGCCAGAAATGATAAGCAATAAGTTGTGGCTTTTATTGACAATTTATCTCAGCAGAGCGATATGGATGAAAAGCCCTGAGCTCAGATCTTGAGGTCTGCTTCATAAAGTCTGGCAGCTGTTATGAGTGGATTTGCAATTTTGGCCAAAAATTTCCCTAACAGAACGATTTTCTTCTGATTCACAGAAGTAACATTTAAAATATTTTCAAATGGAAGTTTCAAAACATTTAATTCCAGAAAGTGTCAAAATGTTTTATTTCAACATTTTCACTCTCAAAATTGAATATTGCAGTAGGATTTGAGGATTTTTTTCATTTTCTTTCTTTCTATTTTTTTTAACATCATGAAAGATTCCAAGATTTTGACTTTCAGCTGGCATCCAGAAATTAAAGGCTGAAATCTTGGCCAGAGTCCCTGAATTTCAACTACATCTAGCTACAAATGAAATTTTGGGAGTTGTTTTGCACTGATAGAGCCAAATAATGGAATTCAACAGAGAGAACTAATTAGAGAGGCTTAGGTGAGCATCTTTGAGTACATCTTTGAATTTTTAAGGGAACTGATACTGGAACTGCTGCATATCAGCAGATAGGTCATATTATTAGAATACCAAAATTAATTCAGAATCTAAGCTTCCATCCTTAAAATATATTCTTGGTAGCTCAAACAGGCTTCAAGAAAATGCTTCAAAAATTTTATGCTTCCCCAATCAAACCAAACAAAAATTGAGGGGGAAGGAGGGGTGGTGTCTCTTTCATAGTGTTAGTGGGGTTTTTTTAAGTTCAAGATTTTAAAAACGAGACTCATGACTTTAAGGGAGTTACTCATGATCTCTGAATCACTTGAGTCAGATATTATCAGAATTTCTAGACACATAGTTGTCTCAATTATATTACTGAAGAAATGGTTGAGTGAAACTTTCTAATTTTCCTTATATTTCTTACTTCCTTATACACAAACTGTAGAAAATTGGACTGCGAAACCAGGACAGTAGGAATTTATGCATTGATAATTTATGTATGGTTTATGGCTTTGGTTTACATAATTCTTTCTTTATTCAATAATAAATGCATAGTTGCTATAGAAACTGCTACAACATAGGATTTGGATTACTGCAAAGAGGCAGGGCATTTTTATAAACAAATAAACACAGAAGACACATAAATCAAATGCTAATCAGCATCATGCATGTTCTTAAGACAACAAAGCTTGAGCTTCCCACTCTTTTTGAGGATGCAGTGGGTTCCAAACACAGGCTCCATCTCTGCACTGGCCTCCTCAAATATATTATTGAAAGGTGCACTTAAATTATTTTATTTCCCAGTCCCAGCAACTGTACTTCCAAATAACTGTGTTCAACAATTTGTTTTTAAGCACAGATGGTTCCCAAACAAGCTTTTTATTCTCTAGGTGGTTACTACAACATAAGCCTCTTAGGAACCTGCAATATTAAAGTATGACTATCTAAGAACAAGATACTGAAGCCATTAGCACTGCATTAAAACTACAGGAAAGAAATCTGTGTTAACTGTATGCATAGGACAGAAGGGACAAATGAGGTTTATTTTAGCTACTACTCTCATTTTCAGTTCCTTTTATATCTTGCTTGTCTATTTTTTCCTCTTTTTGAAAATTCTTGGCTTTTCATTGCAAATTAAAAATAATTGCAGTTCTCCCCGAACATACATACACCCTCTCATCTACTTCATAATCAGGTCTATTAAAATCCATCCCTGTTGCTATGTGAATTCTGTACACTTCTACTTTTCTCTACTTCTTTATGGTGATTGACTTGCACATCACAAAATAGAAATTTCAGGAAAATTATTTGATATTTAGAAAAGTCCTGAGACCAGGACCAGATCAGTCAAGAATGGTGGGGGTGTATAAATTTATTTACTTTTATTTTTCCTACAGTGGTTTGGGTTGGGAGGGATATTTAAAGGTCATCTAGTTGAACCTCCCCTGCAAGAAGAAATGACATCACCTAGGTCAGGCTGCTCAGAATCCTGTTAAACCTGGCCTTGAATGTTTCCAGGAATGAGGCATCTACCACCTCTTTTAGGTTAAAACCATTACCTCTTGTCCTATTGCTAAAGGTTCTGCTAAAACATCTGCCCCCTTCTCTCTCATAAGCCCCTTTAAGAATTGAAAAGCCACAATAAGGTCTCACTGGAACCTTCTTCCATCCTGCTTGGGACTGTCCTCACCTGACGCAGGCTGCAGGTCCCCTGGTAACCAAGCTGCTGCGCCTTGCTGTTTAAGATGTACTGGAGCGGGATTTTTGTTACAGCAATAAACAGCAGAAATTCATTACAAAAGTAACAAACCAGTGCTGGTACTCCCTTGCAGGGAACAGGACTGCAAACCCGATGTGAAGATTGCGCAGACAAAGGCAGGAGACAGAGCAAGAGGGGTCCTCTACGACTTCACTCAAACATGCAGGCAGACAAAGACTCCAGCCCGCACTTTCCAAACTCTTTTGTCTGGGTGCCAGAAAGGGCAGGACAGAGAGATTACAACCAATGGAGCCCTGCACACCATGAAGTGACAGGGGGTAACATCCAAAGGGAAAATCGCAGGGGAGGGTTCTGTTTGAATGAACAAATGGAACATCGAACTTAACAGAACTTTCCAGAGCTCATACATATTCCATACGAGATATGCATAAACATAAGGATATATATAAAACTGGGTGGGGGAAACCTTGAACTTATAACAATATGCCAAAGGCAGATCCCACAGCGGCACGGGGATTCATAGTGAGCAGGAGATGTCAGAGTACAGAGCCCTGAGTGCCACTCATCCACCAGGAATTGCCAGGTGTGGGGGCTGCAGCCAGAGCGACATGCACTGCAACACTCACCCAGGTGAAGGACCTTCACTTGGCCTTGTTGAACTTGATGAGGTTTACACTTTACTATGACAATTTCATTTCCAAATGAAAAAAAAATTTAAATTCCCAAAATTAAATATCTACTTTGTCACAGTCTAAACATTTTTTCTTTGTTATTAAATATTTTCCTTCTTAAATTAAAAAGTTGTTTGTTTCCTGAAAAACATTTCAGCAGCAGTAATTTTAATTTTCTAACAAAAGGAATATTTTGTGAAAAATTTCTGCTCTGGAAAAAAAATTAGCTCAGCTTTTGCAATATAACTCAGAGAATATCTTATTTACATTTTTCCTATTATTCATCTAAGTGATTCAGTGTTACCAGGAAACAACAGAAACAGTGCTTCTACAGTAAACAGAAGCTAACATAGTTAATATTGTGAATTTGCTACACTGAGATAATTTTTGAGCAGGGTTAGCCAGGGTGCTAGTCCAGATTCTGGTGACATCCTGCGGTTCTTCATTGTTTTACCGTTCTGCACAGAGAGCTTCAGCTCTGTGCAACCTCCCCGCTTGTCATTTCCCCTCCCACTGCTAGAGGTTACTAATTAGGCACAGCTTTCCACAATTTTTTTCTGAGATGGTAACTTAAATGCCTGGATCACCTTGATACCCTGGGTTAGGAAAACTCTGTATGCAGATGTGCTGAGGGAGGTAGAAATAGAGACTTGATGATGTGATGCTACAGCAGTAACCTCACAGCCTTTAACCCCCTCCACGTACACAGTACATGCTACCTTTGTGCCATGAGAAGCATCCTCTAAGAAATGACAGAGTGCAAGAAGTCCTCTGAAGAAAGATTAGGAAGAGCATCCATGGGGTTTTGTCCTTGAGTGTTTTGGCATCTTTGCAAAAGTTCTATTCTCTCTTACATGACAATTTTTTCCTCTTCGTTGCCTAATAAAACATACATTACACCTTACATTTTTAGGTATCCAAACACATAGATTAATGAAGCAGTAAATATATGTAAATTAATTACTGCTTTATGGAATTGATACCCCTAAACATGGTTACACACTAACTGCACTGCAGTTAAATTTCTAAATCTAATAAATTACATCAGGTCCTCTAAAGCTACCATCTAATTAGTGTCAAATGTTTACTATAATTAAATTCTATATGTCAAATAGAAAAAGAAAAGATGATGTGAATCTGCTTTGCAACCAAATTAAATAACATGGGAAAAAAAACACTTAGAGCCCGTGGTATCAAGAAATTTACAGTAGCTTTTTCCTTGGATGGGAAAACCTCAGTAAACTTCACAATTACCTACAGGTACATGAGGCATCACTTCAGAAAGGAACAGATGCCCCCTTCTATTACGATTTATTTATTCAGCTGATGTAGTTTTTCTACAGACTGTGAAAAACCTTCCATTCTGAAAGGCGAAATTTGTAACAACAACCATTTTCTTAAACTACAGAGGCAGAATAATATCTCTAATTTTTGTTAGATGGGAGAGTTTTGCAATAGATTTGATGTATGAGTTTTCCCTAAAATGTGTTTTTTGTCAGAAAATTAGAACTGTTCAAAACTTGTATATCACTGCTCCAGGTATTTTGGTGACTGCAGGGCAGAGTTCATTTTAAGCTCTCCAGATCTGCCATGAACAGCTCTCTCACAACCACTTAAAACTCCATATAAATTCCTGTGGCTGCAGTGTGGCTCCATGTCTGCATCCCAGCACTCTGGCAACACATGGGACATAGAACCTCTGCATTCAAATACAGCAATGCAGACAGAGCTCTCCAACCACATGTAGCTCACATTCTCTATCAATTGCTATTTTGCAGCTTCTCCTAATGCATTTTTAATTTTTTTTAAGCCGAACACTGTTATACGCATGACCAAAAGAAGCTTTTATTTGTTTTTAACCAAAATTCTTTCTCTCCAAGGAATCTCTGTGGGGCATTTACCTATGTTTCACCTATACATTTGTACTACCCAAAGTGGAGATGAAGTTAATGATTGATTGCGATGGGTTGATGCTGACCAGCTGCCTGCTGGCCACCAAGCTGCTCTATCAACCCCTTTCTCAACAGAATCATAGAGCCTTCACCAATACTCATGAATTCTGAATGCTGTTGGAAAACAGGGCTCTCTCCATTTCCCTGGGAACACTAAGGGGAGGAGGCAGACTGATCCTTGATTACTTCTCCCTAAACCTATGCATATGGTTGTGGCAATATGTTAGTGCATGTCTGAAACCCAGCTCGTGACCCTGATGATATGTGCAGACCTAGATAATAACAGGTAGTACTATTAACATTTAGAAGAATGAAAATTTACCTGCCATTTTGCTTGTTTCCTGCTTCCACATATTTG
>WEIT01016979.1:26759-55866 GCA_013389985.1 Dryoscopus gambensis | reverse complement strand
GAAAGAGAGGAGAGGAGAGGAGAGGAGAGGAGAGGAGATGCATCTGCAGGTGTTGAGCATATTTCTTAATTTTCTCTATTTTTCTTGCTAAAATATTTAAGAGCTAAAGCAGAATCAGTGGGCAGTCTCCTTATATGAAATAGACTGATATTATAACTGGAGATAATACCAGTCACTGATATTATAGTTGGACCTGCCATATGCATAAATAGAAGTTTCAGAGGCTTCGATATGAAAGATTTGTGTATTATCATACTACAAATTCTAGTTTGTATTACATGCTGAACATATGTCCCTTCTTATTTCTTCTTTTTTTTTTCCTTTCACTTTTTTTTTTTTCCCCATCTGGCAGCTTATTCAAGACACCTGTCTTGCCCAGAAAAGCTGCTCAGAGTCTCTCATTGAAGGGTTATTACCATGAGGCCAACAAAACACAGTCTATCTCTCATTATTTTTCTGGAACAGTGATTTAGAAAAAAAAGCCAAGCCCCTGCAGGTGACACAGACATATGATGAAGTGTGAGGAAAAGAAAGGAAAAGGGAAAGAGGCAGAACACAGAGAAAAGGTCTTAATAAAAGGGTTCTGCTTCATACTGTCTCTGTGCTTGCATGGGCCCTCAGTCAATATGAAGAATTTAGTGATGGAATCACAACCTGAGATAGGCACAGAGAGTAACCAGTAAATCTAATTCCTATACAGTGGGGTTTTTCATGTGTGGTTCTTTTAAATTTCTTTCTCTGTTTTTTTTTAATATATATCCACAGCTACTCAAAAGGAGGGCAAAGAGATGTTGGAATCTCACTGTTCAGAGATACATAATGAAAGGAGAAGAAGCAATGGACATAATTTGAAAGTTGAAATTATGCCCTGTTATAGAGAAGAATATTTTTCTTTCTGTAGGTTGTCCAACAATGGAAAATGTGCTCAGAGAGTCTGTGTATGTTCCACCTCGAAGATATTCAAAACTCAACTGGACATTGCCCTGCGCAAGTAGGTTGGACCTTACATGTGATCCCGTGACTCTACATGTTTTGAGTGATTTGAAGCAAATATATCTAGGGTTGAGAATTCATTTACTAAATCTGGCTTGTATGATTTTTCTTCTTTTTTGTCCAGGAAAAGATTAGGCTTTGGTGGTTTATCAGGTTGAATTTTTCCAAATACGTACTCTGAAATGAGTGATGGCTTAGCACAAGTACCTCACTAGACACCTTCACTTACACCTTTGTAATTTTGGATCTCTGTGGTGTACAAGCAGGGAGATGCCAGAGTTTAAGTCTACTAAAACAGTGATGGCACAGTCTTCTCACAATCTTCTCCCTTGTTCGAATACTATTTTCAATACATTTAGGACCATCATACATCTAGTGGTTAGATTTCTATCTCAGAGTGGGATATCCTAAAATTTGCACTGCTGCCACATTCAAATAAAAAGTCATACACATGTGCCAGGCAGTTCTTGACAATGTTACCTTATAGGCCTGCCACTAATGCTTTTCAGTATGGTTTACACAACTTTCTGGGTTTCTAATAGGATTGACATTTAATTTTGACCATAGAAAATTAGGTTTCATACAATTTATGGGTACTTTTGTATCTCTTTAGTATACAGAAACCTACATTCACTTGGTATAATATTAACTTGAAAGTGATGACTGGATCTCTTTTTTCCACTCTGTACAGTATATAGACAAATCAGTTTACCTTTTGCTTTCCTTCTTGTATTCATGTCAAGAGTTTTGCTTTCTTTTGAGTGAGCAAGCTTCATTAAGCTTTATCCTAAAGTGGTCATACATGCTATAAACCCAAGAATCTAGTCCTCAGATTTAACTTTTTTCATAGTTGAGGATACTGTTAATATCTTTTTCAACCATAGATGAGCTAATGCCACATCAGACTTTTTTATTTTGGATAGAATAGAAAACATAAGGATGTTAAATGACTTTTTTCAAATGATTGCAAATATTGATAGCACAATTTTCTAACCTAGGTTCTTTTACTTTAAATAATCAACCATTCATGACTGAGCAGAAAAGAAAGGGAAATAACTGCTAGTTCAGTGTGAAATACAGACCTTGTCTGGTCTCCAGAACTTCAACATAATACATATTGGCAAAAGGATTCAAAACCATAAAATTTTTCTTTAAAGCTGGTCTTTAAAGCAAGACGGGTTTCAAGGATGTTAAAGTATTTTGATTTACATGGGACTGAGTGGGCTTTCAGAGCAGACTGATACAGGTGCTGGTGAGCCACGTTCCTAGGATCGCCCATAACACGTGCAGACTGTGGCCCCCAGGCTCCAAAGTGCCTCTAACAGGACATACTGCACACAGGAATTTTCCCCACTTCTCAGCTCCTCAGCCTGTACCATGGGCCCAGGTATAGGGACAATCCTATTTATCAGCCACATAAGTCTCAGCTGGGCATGTGCATTGTTCTTGGATATGTAACATCCTGCATCATCATTAAGAGTTTTCAGTGCTGATTTTGAGTCTGAATATTTTTTGTATCAATATAAACTTTATATGAATTAGGGCTATAGCAACATCAGTGTGTTGTAAATTCTGCCTCTTCTTCTCCTAAGCAAGGTGAGGAATGAAAACTCTCATGGTGTCTCTGGGCTTTTTTTATCTTGAAAAAGCCAGTAGACACAATTAACATGTCTAACACTCAGTTTCCCAATGGGAGTCTGGTGTCTTATGGTAATTAAAAAAGCCAGCAACAAAAGATAGAAAATATTTTTTGAGAGAATATACAGTGGTCTACGTGTTCTCTTCTTTACAGTTTCGAGTTTTCTTAAATTTAAGCTTATTATCTTTTCTGTTTAGTAATTGTAGTGGTGGTAAGAGTAGCAATAACACTAGTATTTGTATAACACAATGTCCTAAAATAGTAATTTTAATGAAAAGCAACAAAAGAAAGACAGGGTACATAATTGGGAACTTAATTGAATTTCTGTCCTTTCACATTATACCTAGAAAGTAGAACCTAAAACAATCTACCCTTCACATTCATTAGAATTAGGTAGTTGAAAAAAAAAGAAGTCTGTGCTTTTGTGTGTCACTCAAGGTAGGAGAGGGTGACTTCTCATTAGCCATCAGAACAGCCTCAGTGAACTCTCAAAAGAACGGTGAGATGTTTTTACACATCTACTTTTGATTTGCAAAGTAGATAAACATGTTCACAAGTGTTAACTCTTCTTAGGAACAAAATTTTGTCCTCGGTAGAGGGCAACACACACTTTAATTTCAGCAAGACAGAATTTCTTTCTTACATTATCTATTATGATAATTTGTTTTAAGTAGAATTTGTTTTAGGTAGAATAAAGTGGACATGTTTTTTATGATAGGTTTCTGTGGTTTTATTACTTCCTTAATTATAAATTAAAATATTTCTTTCAACTTTTCTTCCTACTCAAGTTCAAGTCCATTAACCTTACTGAATTTACTGGATCTTGCTGACTTTTAACAAAGTGAAATACAGTATCATTGAACTTGTTCTGGTATCCTTCAGATTTTCCATAATTTCCTGATTTTTTTTATTTAGTGTCTAAATATAAAAACTGAACAGAAAAGAGATATTTAAATCTTGACTGTTTAGTATAATTGGTTTAGTAATGTTTCAAGAAACCATTCACATTCAGCTCAACCAATTTATTGATCAAGACACTAATTAACCAGCAGATAAATGTGTTACTTGGCTCCTCTGCTCTCTTGTCCCCTACAATATGACAGCAAAAATACAGTAAGTCCGTAATGTGCAATTAGCCACTCAAGTTTATACCCTCTATGAAGCCTAAAGTTCACTAATTCCCACAGATTTGCATAATTCCCACCTGCTTAATCTTTGAAAACAGAAATACCAGTGACTTGAAATATCAATCACATAGGTCTTTTCTGGTAACTGCTTTGCCAGGTGGTACTTTAAAAGAAGAATATGGAAAATGACAGGATGTACAAATCAGTCCCATTTGCTATAAAAGGCATTTCTAGATACACAGGCTAATGAGTTCCCCAAAGAATCGGCTAGGCTAGAGGTCATAAGTTTAGCCAGTCCTAAACCTGAATAGCAAAGTATTATGGGAATTTGTTTCATTGATTAATATAAACATACACAATCTTACTGTAAAACACATGCAAGGTAAAATCAGTAACTAAATAAAAGTATAAGATTGCTATTCATAGATTCCACTGGGAATCAGTGAGGTATTAATTACAGGTCCAAAATTTTAGCTTCCAAAATTCTAAGATGTAATTCAGTTGAACCCAGACAAAGCCAACTGCGGTGAACAACCCTAGAATGTACTCCCAGTTTGTTAGCCCTATATTTTGATAGCCAAGACACTTTCCTTTACTGAAATTATGCCTAGGTACAAAGTCACACATAAAACTATCTAAAAATGAAAGATAAAACCATTATACAATCAAATTTTTAAAAAGTACTAGTGTACACAAGGAAATCTTAAGCTATAACGAGCAACCCAACCAAGAAAAAACCTATGAAACATCCTAAATACAGGGGGAAAAACTATGGCTGTTTCCTTTTTCTGCCTCAGCCTGTTTTCTTTTATTTACATACTCTCCTGTGGTTTTCCATATGGACTGTATAGTCTAAGAAAATTTGAAATTAGTTCCCATTTTTTAGTGGTTTTTCTTAATATGTTTAACCTGAAATGCTGACAGTATGGTTAATTGTTTTCTAACAACTCACTAGCACCCTCTTTGACTTTCTCTTCTGAAGTTGAGCACATTTTTTAAAAGTGGTAAGAACATTCTTTTTCCCCTATTCTCCACTAACTGCAGCATGTTCTGATTTTAATATATAAATTATAATCTTGGGCTTCCATCTTGCACTGTAGAAGCTGACTCAGCACACGGAAGGTGTAGCTGTTGGATTGCGGTGCTGGTTGAATGCCCAGTGAGCTCTTTCTTTATGCTGATAAGGTGATGAAGTATAAAGCTTGTACTGTGTAATTTCTCCATATGTTTCTAGGATCAACAGCTTAAGAAAAGCAATCCAACAGTTCTGTCTTTTGTAAGGTAACATAAGGAAGGTCATTCATGACATTTTCTAACATACACTTTGAAAAAATGCCTAAAACTATTCCAAATAAATCCAAGCATAGATCCATAAATCCAGTGGTAAACTAGTAATGATAATTAAAAGAACTAAATAAGGTATGCATTGAATTAGAATAAAAACATAAAATTTAAAAAAAAAAACTCAAATCCATTTTTACTCTGGGAGACATTTTAAGAACATTTTAGGAACATAAACCAGTTATATAACAGTAAAACACTTTAGTTAAACCAAATCCAGAAGAGAATGCAACTTTTGGTTTGAGCAATAAATATTTGAGGACTTACCGTTCAAAATGTCAGGAATATCATCAGTATAATAACCGGAAATTTTAAAGTTTTAATTTTAAAATAAATACTTCTATCAAATAATCTAGTTCACACACTATGTATTGCACTCATACTAAAATGTGGCCCCAAAAGGGCCATTCATCCCTTCCTTGATCAAAACTGACCTTTAAAACACTAATATTTGAGACTGTTTGACTGCACAAAAGAAAAGAGATATTCATTCATTCACATGTTTTGATGGACTGAATCTTTTACCAGCCTTTCAAAACCAGAATAAATTGTAGATTATTTCAAATATTTCCCTGGAATGTGTGAGGATTATAGCTGCATAAGGATCTTTACACAGGCAAAGACACTCTTTCCTGACAGTTTAGATGTAAAACAGTGATGGTGTTATTTCTTATTTTGTGATTATTATAAGATGAATTACATAATATAGAAAGAAATAATTGAACTTTGAAGGACTTGAATTTTGTGTTCAGAATCAGACTAAAACCAATTGAACCAAAACAGAATTTGGATGCTAAAGAATTATTTATGTGGAATTAGATACTTATCTGGACGGTGATGATAGTTTCAACCTAATAAAAGGTTTTGTCTTCCGTTCAATCACTGTCTAATGAAAATGCAAAAATAATTCCTGAAGTACTGGAGAAACATCTTCAGCTGCTCAGCAACATTAATTACTATGAATCATTCGGAAGTAGCTTAGTTTAGCAATCACTTCTTTACTCTAAAAACAACATTTTAGAACAATGGACAACTATTGTTTGATGAACACTGTAGCAGTTGTTAGTCACATCTCAGAGTTTGGAAAATCTTGCTTGCTTTTATTGTGTTTGCATTGAAAATAAGTATCTTCTGTTAGTAAATAAAGTCTTGGAAAATGTGGATTTGCAGGCTGGCTTTGTTAGGATAGCATTAATAATTGAACTCTCTTAGGGTCTTAATAAAGAAAAAAGAATAAGAAATAGAGGGTGTCCTTGAAATTTTTTGTATATTAAAAATATTCATCCAATCACATTTAAAAATTGAAAAGAAACATAAAATTAATCCCTTTGCATGGTACATAGGGCCATAGAATGATTTGGGTTGTAAGGGATGGTAAAGACCATCTAATTCCAGCCTCCCACTAGACCATCTTAATCAGAGCCTTGTCCTGGCCTTGAACATCTCCAGGATGGGGATCCCATGACCTCTCTGGGAAATCCATCCCACTGCCTCCCCACCCTCACAGTAAAAAATTGCTTCCTAATATCTAGTCTAAACCCACCCTCCTTCAGCTTAATATCATTCCCCTTTGTCCTATCCCTACATGTCCTGAAACATCCTTCTCCAGCCTTCTGGTAAGCCCTGTTTAGGTACTGGGAGGCCGCAGTAAGGTCTCCCTAGAATCTTCTCTTCTCCAGGCTGAGCAATCCCAGCTCTCTCACCTTACTGGAGCGGTGCTCCAGGGCTGTGATCATCTTCATGGCCTTTCTGGACTTGCTCCAACAAGTCACTATCTTTCTTGTGCCGGCAGCCCCAAACCTGTACACAGTGTTCCAGGAGGGTTCTCACAAGAGCAGAGTTGAGGGCGCAATCCCCTGCCTTGAACTGGAGGTTGTGTCTGTTGTGATGCTGTGGGAAGAGATAGGATGACTTGAACTGCAGGCTGAGGGATGTGCCTGCATGATGCCATGACAGGACGAAGAAGCTTGTCTCTGCCTGACCTGATGCAGTCCAGGATGAGGTTGGCTTTCTGGACTGTGTGCATTTACTGATGAGTCACACTGAGCTTTTCACCATCACCCCCAAGTCCTCCTCAATCAGTTCCCCACCTGGCCTATACCTGTACTTGGGATTGCCCTGACCCAGATGTAGGACCTTGCACTTGGCCTTGTTGAATTTCATGAGGTTCACACAGACCCCCTCTCCAGTCTGTCAAGGCCCTTCTGGATGGCATCCCTTCCCTCCTGTGTGTTGACTGCACTGCACAGCTTCGTGTCACTGGTAAACTTGCTGAAGCTACACTGGATCCCACTGTTCATGATGCCAACAAAGATGTTACAATGTGCCAGTCCCAATACTGACACCTGAGGAATGCCACTTGTCCCTGGTTTCTACTTGGACATCATGTCATTGACCACAGCTCTTTGAGTGAGGCCATCCTGATAATTTTTAATCCATGGAGTGGCCCACTCTTCAAGACCATGTCTCTCCAATTTAGAGACAAAGATGTCATGTGAGAGAGTGTCAAATTCTTTACACTTTACATACCCATAGTAAGTAAAGTGACATTGTTTCTTCTGCCCTAGAGGTGTTTTTCTCCAAAATTACTCCGCAAAGAATCTGGATGCATGGGTTGATGACGCAGGCTGCCGGTTGCCCGGAGCCCACACCACGTCTGGCTGTCGGAAGTGTCCGGGAACGAGCCCTTGGTACAGCCGTAGCTGACTGGGATCTGCTACAAAAGTAACAGAACCGGCGCTGGCTCTCCCGCAGGGAGCAGGCTGCAAACCGATGTGAAAATAGCATCGATAAAGGCAAGGGACAGAGAGAGAGGGGTCTGCTGCAACTTAACTTTACTGTAGCAGGCAGACAAAGACCCCAGCTGAGGATTCCAGCCCCTTTTTATGTGGGTGCCAAAGGAGTGGGATAAAAGGATTACAGCCAATGGAGTTCTGTAAATTGTGAAGTGACAGGGGGGAACATCCAGCGGCACAAATTCAGAGGAGGGTTCTATTCAAATGAACAAAAGAAGAACCGAACTTAACAGAACTTTCCAGAGATCATAAATATTCCATATGGGACATGCATAAACATAAGGGCATACATAAAACTGGGTGGGGCAAACTTGAACCTATAATAGAATAATAGGAATTCGTTGGTGTGGATGCTGCAGTTGCTGCTATATACACTGCAACATTTGAACTATGCTGTAGCTTTTAAATGGCTACATTTAGCATGTATGAAATCTTGTCCTTGTTCTGTGGAGCTTTGTTTTTGACCTTTTATTTTCCTGAGCAGTTTGGGCTACAGATTTGTGCTAAAGAAATAATGTCTGTCCAGGCCAAACCTTTGTCTAGTCTAAAATCCTCTCTTCATGGTTGTTACCAAATCACTAACAGGGTAACTTCTGCTGCTGTGCCTTCCTACCTTCTGATTATGAACTTCCTCTTCTGCAAGTAGCTGTCAGACCATCAATGGAAGTGCCTAATTATACCTTGATGTTGAAAACAAACAGTAGCAGAGAGATCCAAGACAGAATTAGCATACTGCGAAAGAAAAACAGGGTTTGTTCTAAATATGCTGCTACATCCTTTCATTGGGTGTTAGCATTCTCTACAATGTGAGAAGTTTCTTCCTTTTCCCTTTTTAGTAATATTTTTTCATGCCACTATTCAATTACATCTCCTCTAGCCTGAAATGTGGTTTTTTTCCATGTAAAATCATGTTGCACAGGTTTGATCATTCTAGTTCCTTAGTCAAAATCTTAAAACATAGTCTTCAGATGATATAATTATAACTGCATATCATATTCAAAATACGAGAATATTATGTCATACTGATGTTCTTTATGTAATCCATAATAATTCTCAGAATTCTATTTTCCATTTTTGTCTCTTCTAATGAGGGAGATGATATTTTCAAAAAAAGATACCTGCAATTGCATTTTTATGTCTTTGCTAAGTTCCTAATTTCTTTGAAGCCTGTCACTGTTTCTGAATACTTAACAATTTTCTCACCCAACAGTGAAATGGCAAACAGATTGTATTGCTGCTGCATCTATCAACTTTGAATTCTGACTGGCACTTTATCTCTCAGACATGCTGCATTATCAAATCTTACTCTTGAGATTTAACTTTTCCAGAATATCGTCCTATCACCAGCAAACTTTTTATTTCATTTTCCAAAATTCTCCAAATCAATATGTAAAAAAACTCTCCTCATACCACAGATTCATGCAAAGACCTTCCTTTGTGCAAGATAGTTGTTAATTCTTACTTCCTCCTTTTTAACATTTAAGAGATTATTAATCCACAAAGGACTTTAGGAATATAAGAACTTTTTTCAAGAAGTCAAATCAATTGTGAGGAAAATTTTTGTCTTTGTAAACACTATGTGGTTTATTCCCAAATAGGTAAGATTTCTATTTTCTGCTCTTTAAAAAAAAAAAAAAAATTAGTTTCTTTGAGTTCTTCTGGAACAAATATATGACTTATTAGCTTGTAGTTCCTGGCACCTTCTCTGGGCTTCTTCTGAAAAAAAAGGAAACAGAAAACCTGAAAAAGACACTTCCCACTCCTCCCCACAGAGTGGGAGATATTAAGAGAGATATTACACACTGTAATTAACAGTTCGGCATATTCCATGATACACCAATGTATCATTACTAGCTGTAGTATGTGACTTCAGAAGGAGTAATGAAGAGAAGAAGGAGTCTAATGAGGAGAAGAAGGATTATAATGAGGAGAAGAAGGACTATAATGAGGAGATAGTGATTTCAAGCACAATCTAGGCAGAGTTTAACCATACACCTTAGATGTAGAGACCTGCATGTTGGCATGACTGACTGCTATAACCCTGAGCATATCTCCCATCATTTTTTGTTGTTCATCTTATTTTTTCTAACTGAAGTGTATGAATTTTTCCATTTTTCTCATTTGGTTAGAAAGAAGATTTTCTGAAAGCCTTCTTGCTTCTAATGACCTCCCTTGCCTTTGTCATATTCCTTGTGGGATATGGACTTTCTCAAGTCTTTGTTTGATAGGTGGTTTATATTCTTCAGAACGTCCAGAACAGTGTCTTTAAGTACTCTTCATTCTGTCTGCAGAGATTTTACTCTTTTAGCTGTTTTTCTTTCAGATTCTGAAAAACAAAATTTCCATGTAGCTCTCCTTTTTATAGTTCCCTTTTCCCTTTATACCATGACAGGTTTTTTTTTTCTTTCAGAGTCTTAAAAAAAACCTTTGTTAAAAACCTTTTGAAAAAGAACTGCATCATCTGAATCCACAGTAGATCATATTTTTCCATATATTTATTCGTTACAGTGTTTGTTGTATTTTCTGTCAATTTGTCTGGTACAAAGGTCAAATTTACCTGGCTTCAGTTCTTAATAACATCTTAGAAATCTGCTAAAGAGCAATTCTACCCTCTCCAGAACAACATTTTTATGGATTATTTCTGTTTGTGTCAGTATTCAATTTAGCCTTCAAAACGCAATAAATCCATATCATATATTCCTCTTGGCTTGGGCTCTAAACTGATCTCTAAATCCATATCCTGATCATAAAAATGTTTGCTAGTTACAAACCAGAAGTACACACTTAACCTACTCTTATGTTCCTTGTTTGCATCAAATCTCAATTAAGCAACACTGATGGACCAAAGCAGACTCAGAGACTCAGAATTAGTACAGCCCCTCCAACCTGTCTCTAACATATGGTTACACACTGAGGTCAAAACTCTTTATCTTCCCTTGGTGATTTCTGCTGAATCAAAAGCTAATCATAACTCATTGGCCTCTACTTGTCTGAACGTAATTTCAGCCAAGGCTGTCAGCTGCAGAATTAATTTTTGTTATTGCCCCATGCCTCATCCAGTCTACTCTCCCGCTTCATGATTTCTTTTTAATACTCTCTAGTCACTTAAACCTGATTAACCTCCAGTGTTGCAGTGAAGAATATATATGTTACTGTACTCTTATTCTTTTAGTTTGGACTAAAGAAGTTTTACATTTTTCACTGCTTGCTTTTCAAATATCAAACTGTTATATTTACATAACTTTACTAAAATAACAGTGCCTTTTTAAACTCTAATCCTTCTTTCAAGCCAAGCATAAAGAATCTCAAGACCTTTGGTCACCAAAGAGCTTGGAGACAGTATGGTACCCAACTATTGGTCTATTTTCCTCTCTACAAAAACACTTTAATTTCTGTTCTGCTGCAGGAAAATAAAAATACTGAATACTGAAACATTTCAAAACATAGAATCATAGGTCAGATACATACTGAGGTTTTTAAGGGCCCTTGGCAATTCTCTAATCCAATCCCATGCTTAAAGTAGAGATGTCTCTGAATTCCCACCAAGATCCTCAGGGCTTTGAATAATGAAAATTTCCAAGGGTGAAGATTCCATAACCTCTTTAAGAAACCTGTGTTGATACTAAGATATTCTCATAGTACTGGGTTTTATTCGCCCTCATATCTTCTCAGAAGTTTCTCTATTTGTGACTAGTTTTCTCTTGTTTTCCCCCTGAGCACTTCAACACAAAGTCTACCTCAGGATCCTTCATGATCCCCTCCCAGGCTGTAGCAGGTGTCCCTCAGCACCTCCACCCCTGCCCACAGGAGATGTCTCCTCTCCGGTGTGTGCCAGTCACACTCACTTAGCCCCTCCTCGCAGTGCACGTTCTCCAATTCCTGACCATCTTTGTTGAGGGCTCCTCTCCATTGAACTCACTCAAGTTCAGTTCCAGACACAGGAAGCAGTGAATAAAAGGGAATAATCCCTTCCTTCAATCCCGGTTGATACAGCCCAGTATGGTGTATTCCTTCATCCACATTATGAAATTTGCTTTTTCTCACGGAAGTAGGAATTGCTTATGTAGGTGAGAGTTTCCACAGTCTAGGATGGGAGCAGTATTAGTACCGCTGTTACATATGATGTACTTCTTGTTATTTTAAGAAGTAGTTTAAAAGCTGGTCTTAAGAACAGAAAATTGTATCCCAGATTTTCTTTACAGTGGACTGACACCTACACTAAATCATATATTAGGTTTATAAATCATGTATCTCTAGAAATCATTTAACTAATTTCTAAGTTATAAGCATGAATTATAACTTTGTTACTCATTTATACATCGTTTGATGGTTTCCATAAATCAAATAACCTGATTGTGAAAAGTATTGAGTGATAATAATGGTGCTACATTTATTTCAGATATGACGCAACTGTCTTTTGGTTTATGTAATAGATATAATTTGATGTTTTATTATGATTTATGAAGTTTACTTTCCCCTAACTCATTAAAGTATTCTGCTTTAACCCAGATTTTTACACTGTGAAGTCTGATTTGTTAATCCACTTGCCAAGATAGCTGTTCTCACATCTCCAATCAGATTTATAACTAACATATTTTGCTTATTTCAAGTCTTATTAATAGAACAATAAGAATTACAGAAATACTTAGGCATTTTTTAACTAAAATGAATAAGGGATCCTAATATTTATTGATTTTTTTTCCATCTGAGATTATGTCTGATCAGGTTATATCACATTGTACCATAGCAGCTACATTGTGTATGGATCCACTTCACACTGGCCAGCCAGCTGAAACTGGTCTAGATTCCTTCTTCTCTTAATCAATTTATTAAATATTAGGTCACAGTCTCTGTAATCAAAATGTATTATTTCAAGGCTCCAGTTTAAGGGTATACAGTAATAAAAATACTTAAAGTTGTGCATTTCCATTCCTTACCAACATATCAGTTTAATTTATCTTTAGAATTTTGTCCATGTGTGTAAGTCCATATATGTACTGGAAATGTTCTCTTGTAAATTTTAAAAGAAAATAGAAAAAAAATTAACATTTAAACATTGTGGCATAAGAATTTTAAACAAAATATACAATCTTGGAGCTGTTTATATGGTATGAAGTTTTCATGTTTTATTAATTGGTTTCACTGAGAATATGAACCTTTGAATAATTATGTATTTTAGGATTCCATTTAAGATTTGCAATTTGTTGAAACTGAAACAAGTTTTGCCTTTTTAAAAATGCTAATAAAGTGTATATACCTAGAGCTAGTAATGTCTTTTCTGACATTCTCCTTGGTTTTGCTTGAATTCAATGCCAACAAAAGTGGCAGCTATGCAAATTTTTAAAAGGCAAACATCATTTTTAAGTAAATGATCCTGTCTACACAGAATTTTAGGGTTTTTTCCAAATCTTATAGGGGTCTTTTTTGTGACTACAAAGACAGTGAAGCATATTTTAGTTTAGTCTTTAAATTCACTGTACTTGTACAAGCCCCTAAGTGTGTAAGAAGCACAAACATAGCTATGTTAATAAAAAGCTAAAACATACTTAAAATATACTTAGCTTGTAAATCTCCTACAAAATATTCCATGCAAGTATAAAATCAAATTTATGCCAACCGCACTGTGCACATCTTCAAAAAGTTTCTGCTTTATCTAAAACTATTAACTTTTTGCATCTCTGTAAAGATTTTCCAGTGCTGAAGTCTGCAATAACTTTTATCCATTTTCTAGGAGCATAAATAAGTAATATCATGACTATTTTAACAGTGAAAAAATATTAAAAAATCAGATTTCTCAGCATACCTTACTTTATTACATAAAAATCAAAACAGTGATTTAGATTAAAAAAAATCTGTTGGTGTGCATTTTTCAATTTATTCGAACATCTACTCACAATCTAATGTTTTATAACTGAAAATTTAGTTACGTAAAAATAAATATTTGTTATAATAAACAATAGTAGGTGCAGCCCAATAAACACATCTTTGCTACTGCTAGGAAAAGGCCACAGGCTTTGGATGGACCTGACAGTGCAGGGTTTCAGGACCTGTCTAAGCTTGCCAAAACCTGAGCTGGTTGTCACTCCTTCTAGGAACTGATTAATGGACAGCTGATTGTTGCCCAGCCTGGGTTAGTTTAAGCCCTACAACTGCAAGATACAAGAAAGTTCTCAAGAACTCTGCTCATCACTGTGTGACAGACTGTGTTAGCAGATGCAGGGGGGAAACCCTGAAACTTTTCATCTTTAGCTGGAACCACTGAGAAGGTAGGCTGTGAGAAGAAAGTATTTCAAACTAAACCCAAGAGGACTCTGGACTGAGGAAAAGGGGGAACACCCCCAAGAACACATATGCCACCTGTCAGAGACCTCCCTATAGATGCTGATGACTCTTCTGGAACACCTGCGTCCTTTTGAGGAACCTCTGTCTTTTTTGAGGAATGAGGGTCCACCTTTGGTCCCTGAGGAGTCCATGAAGGGTGCAGACAATACCTGAGAGGAGGGGCAGATAGCAGTTTTTTTCCTGTGTATCGATTTCAGCTGTATGGCCAGTGAGGGTATTTTTGCACTAATGGATTGATTTGGACTATCAGAATGCTAAAATATCAGTTGAACTCACAATAGTTTTGGCTCACATATGTTTATTGTGTTTTTTCTTTTGCCCATAAGATCATTTGGCATGTAACATATGCAGTCACACTGTTCATGCACCTCTTCCATGAGATGGGAGAACATCATGTACTCACAAGGCTCCAACAGACCAGGTTCTGCTGGGATCATCCATGTGGTGGGGTTCCCAATATTTTAGTGAGATCCACAGAAGTAAAGGAACCATGGGCTCTCTTTATGCTTCTAAGAGCAGAAGATTCTACGTATAATGTATACAGTGATTTAAAATATTAGCTACTCAAATAATATTTTAAAAATGTATTTTGACATACATAATTGAGTCAGAGAAAAATATACTTATCCAGTCTAAATATGTTGATAATAAATTAATTCATCCATCACCTTTTAATGCAAAAGTCTACTATTCATAAATAAAATAGTAACATTTTCAACCTGTGAAATATTTCTTGTCCTTTGGATTTCAGGACTGGACACAATGCTCCAGGCAAAGTCTCATAAGAACAGGGTAGAGAGAGAATCACCTTCCTCAACTCCTTGGCTCTGCTTATTTTTAAACAGTAATGCAAGATTTTGGTAACCTCACTCAATTTGCTTTAATGGCAATTTTCTCTCCTCCCTAAAACACATCAGTGCAAGAGTATTCATAAGAAAAATCAGAAGCTTATCACTCTGTTCAGCTTGTCCCTCAGGTTCAGGGCTTGCAGACCCACATTTTCCAACTCCTCAAAGAAAAGTTCAATTACTTGTGTACTGTTGTATTCTCATGCAGCTCAAAAAAAAAATAAAAGTCAGTGCTTTGAGGGGCTAAAGGCAGGAAAAACAAAATCAAAATACATCCCTCACCAGAGTGGAGAAAACACACATTTACATATAAGAGCTGGAACCTTAACTTTCTCTTTTAGTTTTAAGAACTGTTATCAGATGCTGTCTAATTATTTGATCAAGCAAAACTCATAGACAGAGCAGGCATTAGGATTTCTAATGTAATACTCTCATATCTTACCATGGTATGTCACCAGTCTGCAGACTGTGAACCCTAGACCAAGACCACAAAATCCTAGAAATAAGTCTCACTGAATCCACTCAAAAACTTACTTTTTTGTTTGGGTTTTTTTTGCGAAGAAACAGATTACAAGAGATTCCTCAAGATCGTTCTTGAGGCAAATTTGTTCTGTTGATGAATAGCATTCTGCCTAGCAAGTTTTAACGATTTAATGGACAAGTAAGTTAATAAGTGACACAAAAGCACAAACATCTTGCAAGCCACATCGATTACCATATCAGGTGAGAAAGTCTGCAATGCATAAACATTCTCCTGACTCTGTTCTGAAAATCTGGCACTGACCCCATTCCCAATAGCTCAATCTGATCAGTAATCAAAGGACACCCTGATCTTGATTGAAAGTGTGAGCACTAAAACACAATTCATAAATATTTGAGGGCATGAGATGAGTCCTAAATTTTCTGTTCTAGGGAAAAAAAAGAAGGTAAAGGTCAAATGGCCCTTTGTGTGTAGTGCATGTTCAAGGTAAAATATTCTTCCCAAAGCAACAGAGGTCAAACAGAAATATTAACTAGATTTAAATTGCATATGGGGTGGATATGGTGATTTGTGGAATACTCTAGTACAAACAAAATGTTTCTTTCTCTAGTAATGAACCTGACCTGACAGTCATAATACTGAGGAAATTTATTGGCGAACTGAACTATACTTTTCTTTATGTGAATGCTCAGGTGTAATACACCAGCCTTTCATGGAGAAGAAAATTACAGTTGTATCAGTAAACATCTGTTATATCAAATCGGTTTTTTTATTCAAGGCAATTTGTATTGTTGAAATATGACACTAGTTTGTTTTCTGTTTGCACAAGCTGCCCCCATATAAGCACTGGTATCGCAATCTTAAGTCGTTCTAACACCAAGCTTGTATTTTGATCCTTCCATTTTAAAAACATGCAATTTCCTTATGAATTTTTTTTCAAAATTCCAGGTTAAATATTACTATCTTCTCTGAACATCAAGGAAAACTAAGAGAAGAGAGCACTGGCGTAAGTTATGAATAAATAACAAATTTTAAAAATGTCTTGTTCTTTAAGCCTGACATTTCAGAACTTTTAGACTGTAGCCTGAAGGCATATCTATAGCACAATATGGGGTGATGTACATCTGTCCAAACAGACATCAACCTGGGCCATACTGGTGCTCGAGGACAAGGCAGTTCTGCTTTGTCCACAAGAAGTGAAATGCATCAGAGGGGAAACCAAGGTGAAGTTTATTTTGCTTCCAGCACCACCACCTTAAGACAAAGCAGTGTTTTGCTGCATCTTGTTCAGCAGAGTAGTGACCTGAAAGGCCGGTGTTGAAGATAACATGGAATTATAGCACCTTTTTTTTCTTTTCCTTGGTTGTTTTGTTCTGGTTCTGTCTGGTTGGGTTTGAGTTTGTTTGCTTGGGTTTCTTTAATTGAGGAAAAGCTCCATATTTTATGTTTTCTAATTTTCTTTAGATTCCATAAATTTTTAATATTGTGAAAATGAAATACTTTTAAGAATTGATTTTTCTATTTGTGTCTCTGTACATTACACTATGTCTAGTACTACTCATGGCTTTATCTGTACTGGGGGATGTTGGAGACTCTCAACAGGCGACACTCAGGGCATGACTTAAATGCTTGGTTTTGACCCTGCCCCACCAAATGTCCTTCCTGATTTCCGCTGCTGGGTGTCATACTCCAGTAATCTTCCAGACTAGAAAATTGGGGAAGCTGGATTACAAAGGAAATTGTGGACTTCAGATGGCCCACAGCTCTGGGCCTGTTTCTTATCAACTGAATCATTATCCTTCAGAAACAGTTCCAGATTCAGTCTACTTTAAGGTTTCACTGCTTAAAAATTGTGCGGTTTGATACTCTCAATGGTTTAAAGACTGTCATGAAATTTTGTCACATAGCAGCAAGGCAGAAAGGCAAATGGATTTTTAATAATATAATATCGCAATTTTGACTTGCTTAACTTCAGTTGTCATTACATTTAAGATTGAATACAAAGTTGGAATGGTTGATTACAGAATTTCACATGCCTTGAGGGCACATTTTTTTTGAAGCATAAAATCATATATTCATAGAATGGTTTGGGTTGGAAAACACCTTAAAGATCACCTACTTCTAACCTTGCTGTCATGGCCAGGACACCTAGACCAAGTTTCTCAAAACCATATCCACATGTAACCAAGAGAGATACAAGTGCTTCACTGAATTGGATTGAGGCGCCATTGGGCTACTATGCTCTCTGAGGTTTGAAGGTAGGTTTGAAGACCATAAAATAAAACTTTATGTTTTGTCTTTTTAATAAATAAAAATATTTTCTACAAATATAAGAAAAGACTCAAAGAAAATTGATATAGATTAAACAGTGAAATGCTCAAAAAAAAGATGACTTTTATCACTCATTGATTATTTCATTTGTTGATCTAGTCTATGAAAACCTCATCTTAATTTAATGAGAGCATTTTATAAACTTTAAATGGTATGAAATTAATAGCTTTTCATAGGCATTACTTTGGCATACATGTACAGTTTTACAGATGTTATTGATACCCCTTTTAACTCTGAAAGATACTACAGGTACTTTAGCGTTATTATTAGCTAGATAATTATTATTGCTGTGGCAATAGCTCCAGTTCTGATTTGGGCATCCTTATTTATACTGCAATGAAGATAGGGAAGAAAAAACATTAGTAAAATATTTTCTGAACAAAAACACATACAAGTAAGGTTAGGGCATATCTGCCGGAAAACTGACCTCAGATGATTACTGTATTATTGGCTTCTGGCATTTGTTTACATGGATTATAGTAAAGATAGTTATAATAATGGAAAGGAGAAACATGTTGGTTTTTATAATCCATAAAATGATCAGAAAAAAGATTTTTTTTCAAGCTTCTGTTTTTGAGGACTTCTTTATTTTTTAAAGATAAAAAAGTCCCATTCAATTAAAATCTGAAATATTTTCAAGTTGTTTAAAATTTGCAAGCAGACATTTTTACCTTTAATGCTATTTCAGCCAATGTGGAAAAACAAATCCAAAGCACCCCTTCTGCTGGATTAAAACCAAAGTTTCCAGTCTCTTGTCTTCATGGTAAAAGAAAGTCACTGTGGATTCCAAAATACTTGAAATTTCAGAGGTGCTTTGGCATAATTTGCAGATTCTTTTTACATACTGCAACAGGAATCTTAACCAAATTTGAGGTTATTTTTCTAAGAATATATCCTCTTTGTTAAGCTTGTAAAAAATTAAAACATTTAGGATTTATTGTTGTGATATGGAGCGATGCAGAGTCCCCAGGCAGGTGCAAAGGAGAGCTGCTTTATTGCAAAAACCCAGCCTTTTTAAGCAGTTACCCGGTTATCTGTTTACACAGTTTTAAGGCACAACAAACATAATTCAACCAACCACCCTACACCACGGTGTGAGCACGCAGCAGTCACGCAGCTCGTCTTTCTACCCCTAATTCAACTGTACCTATTTCCCACAGTCCTCTTCTACTTAGCCGAAGTAACAGGCCTGAGCCACAATTTTACAAAGCCTTCCCTTCACAAAGCTTTACTTATCAGTAACAGTTTATGAAAGCTTAAAGAGGAAAAGAGCTTTCAGTAGGAAAGCTCCTGCCAGCCTGAAAAACAATGCTATGAAAGACAAAGTGGGTCCATAATTTGTGAGCCACAGATGCTTATTACTAAGTGCAATTATAATAGAATGGTTTAGGTTGGAGAAGACCTCTAAGATAATTGAGTCCGACCATTAACCCAGCACTGTCAGGTCTTTTAAATACCTTCGGGATGGTGACTCTACCGCTTCTCTGAGCAGCCTGTTCTGATGCTTGACAACCCATTCAGTATTTTTTCTCAGTATCTAAACTATACCTCCCTGGGGTGCAACTCAGAACCATTTCTTATTACCTAGGAGAAGAGACCAACCCCTGCCTGGCTACAGCCTCCTTTCAGGCGGTTGGAGAGAGTGATAAGGTTCCCCTTCAGTTCCCTTCAATCTCCTTTTCCCCAGGCCAAACATCTCCAGCTCTCTCAGCTGTTCCTCATCAGACCCTTCCCGAGCTCTGTTGCCTTCTCTAGACTCACTCCAGCACCTCAATATCTTTCTTGAACTGAGGGGCCCAGAACTGAACACAGGATTTGAGGTGTGGCCTCACCAGTGCCAAGCCGAGGGGGACAATCCCTGCCCTGGTCCTGCTGCCACACTATCGCTGATCCAGGCCAGGTGCCATTGGCCTTCCTGGCCCTCTGGGCACACCTGGCTCCTGTTCAGCTGCTGCTGACCAGCCCAACCAGGTCCTTTTCTGTCGGGCAGTGGCAGAATTATAATTCTTGTGAAAGCCTGAAGGTGAAATTGATACTTTGAACTTCTAACCTGGTTTTCCGCATAATGAATTTCATCAGTCTTTAAGGCAGAGAGGAAGCTACCAGATCATTGATATGTATTCATTTAAGTCCTTCATTACATTAGAATTTTATATCAGTGAGGATTCAGTCTTAAAGGGCAAATGTGTTTGTATTATACGTACATATAAATACGTTTTATTCTCCTTCCACCCATGTGATGCAAAACTCCATTGATTTCAGTAGTAGAGAATTAATATTTGGAAGTTTTCTAGAAGTAGAATGTCTCAAAATAAGGTTTTCTTCAACTGTCTTATCTAAAAAACCCCAAGAAAACATAACAACAACAAAAAAAGATATTTTCAGGACTTGTGTGATCTTTATTATTTGGATATGATATTTTTAAAGTAATTCATCATCAAAGATTTCTTCCTCTATCCTTTGAAACTGAATCTTAGAGGTGTCTTCAATGGGCACTCCACATTAGGGCAAAATAAAGCGGATGGGTCCCCCTGGTAGAACATTCAGATGTCAGCGTAGCTACACTTCACAAAGGACATGATGTTATCTGGAACTGAACCACATGTATTTTCACTGGCATAAATAACCACAAATGTGCTAAGAGAAATTAGGCTTGGTACTGAAAGCATTTTTGCACATATTTGCCACTGAGTTTGTAGGGTGTACCAGAGAACTGTATTTCCCAGGTCATAGGTATGAAAGCTATGTGTATATTAAGCATTCACTGGGCAAATGTATCAACAGAAATTTCTTTAAAGGAAAACTTCAAATCAAGCCAGAAAACTTTGAAATGAAGCATACAGTGACATGCAGCTGTCTATAAAAAAAGTTTTGCACAAGGTGGATGCAAATGAAGACAAAAGGAACAAAGGTAATAAAATAACAGAGGGAAAATAATCCAGACAGAAGAATATTTAATGAGGATCCAAGTGTTTCAGCCAGGCTAGGATATATGCATGACTTCATTCTAATAAAAAAAGGAATTATGAAATATTCTATGGCTTTAAATATAATACAGGAAATCTGATTAAGCTGAAGAGCTTGACACCCATCCTGGTCCTCCTATAGAAAGACTGTTGTCAGGATTACTGAACTATGTGTGACCCTAAAACCTTGTGGGAGAAGGACAGGGAAAAAAATCAATCTACATTTCTCTTCTGTTCAACAGAACTTTAAATAATGGACTATATTTCACAAGACAGAATTTTTGAAGACTGAACTTTCATTTAGTTAGCAGTCCCAAGAAGTACAGATATATACATGATTATATTTGCCAGAAAATCAAAACATTTTGCTTTAATTGTTGCCTCACATGACAAAGGTGGGTGAAAAATAACTGGTTTAAATCAATGACATTGCAGTCATGCTTATTAAAATTGTTTTTTAGTTCTCCGAGAATCTTTTGGGTAATGTATTCAGTAAAGACTAGAATAAGTCTTCTAGGTCGATAGTATTCCAAGGGGCAGAACAAGAAGATATTGAAATGGATTTATTTAATAACTGCAATAAAGGTGATTAGGAAATTATCTTTTTTCTTCCAGATGGAAATTAAACCACACTCTTACCCAAGTGGTACCTAGGTGTTAAAATACATTTGAGCAGAAAAATAATTAATTTGCAGTTTTGGGCTGTAGACATCCGTGAACAACGCCAACAAGGAGAACCTGCACTCACATCGAGTGCTCATAGTGGGTGACTCTGTTCAGGGGTACTGAGGTACCCCTTTGCTGGCCTGAGGGAGAGTCACTAGCAGGATGCTGCCCACTGGGAGTTAAGATCCGTCATGTTCCGAGAGGGTGCCCCAACTTGTGGAGAGCACAGACTATTACCATTACTATTTTTTCATGTAGGTACAAATGACACCACAAGCCACAAAATGGGCAGGATCAAGGAAGACTAGAAAGCTGTGGTGAGGCAGGTGGAAAACATCACTGCTCAAGTCATCTTCTCGGCCATTCTCCTGGTCAGAGAAACAGGGAGAGTCAGAAGCAGATGTATAGTGCAGATCAATATCGGGCTTCATTGCTGGTGCCATCAAGGTTTTGGCTTTTATGACAATGGGTTGTACTGATGCCTTAACCTGTGACAACGGTCTGTGTATACAATTATAGAACTTTGCACATTCTCATATTAGCATATCTATCATAGATTCCTCAATGGGAGGCTCAAGAGAAGCCCCCTATTGAGGAATGTGCCCCTCGGCATGGGTCTATCTTAGTTTACAGAATGTGTTCTGGAGAGGACCTTGGTGTCTGGGGCCTTTTGACCCCTAACTCCAATGTTTAGTCTTTTGGCTTAACAGAACTTTGGGTCTAAGCTAGTTATTAGGTTTAGGGAATTACAAGTATGTGGGCTAAAAGCATTAGGGATACATAAAAGCTGCATAAAAGTGTATATGAAGAGGGATAGGAGGGGGATATAGGAAAAAGCAAAAATCATAATGGCATCAGTACTTTAATGATTGAAGCCTCTTAGGATGGGGATGGGATCTACGGGTCTGAAAAGGGCAAGAGAATCTTTGGCAGCAGGCTGGCCACTTCAGTCAGACAAGCTTTAAACTGAGGGACGGGATTCTACTTTTCACACCGTCTCCCATAACATCCTCATAGGTAAACTCGGGAAATGTGGGTTATGTGGACGGGCAGTGAGGCGGATTAAGAACTGNTTAAGAACTGGTTGAATGGCAGAGCTCAGAGGATCGTGATCAGCAGAGTAGAATCCAATTAGAGGTTTTTAGCCAGTGGCATTCCCCAGGGATCAATAGTGGGTCCAGCCTTATTCAACGTTTTTTTCAACAACCTGGTCTAAGGGATAGAATATGCCCTCAGAAATTCTGCTGATGATACGAAACTGGAGGGAGTGACTGATACACCTGAAGGTGGTGCTGCCATTCAGTGAGACCTTTATAGGTTGGAGAGTTGGGCAGAGAGAAACCTAAAGGTGTTCAACAAAGGCAACAGTAGGGTCCCTGCATTGGGAAGAGGTGATTCTCCCCCTCTGCTTGGCACTAGTGAGGCCACATCTGGAGTATTGTGTTCTGTTCAGGTCTCCACAGTTCAAGAAAGACGAGGAGGAGCTACTGGAAAGGGTCCAGTGGAGGCCCAAAAAGATGATTAGGAGTCTGAAGAATCTCTCCTGAGATGAGGGAGTTGGGCGTGTTTAGTCTAGGAAGAGAAGGCTGAGAGGGGATCTAATTAATGCATATAAATATCTCCAAGGTGGGTGCCAAGATAATGGTGTCAGACTCTTTTCAGTGGTGCCCCATGACAGGACAAGTAGCAATGGCCATAAACTCAAACACAAGAAGTTTCACCTCAACATAAGAACTTCTTTACACTGAGGGTGGCAGAGCACTGGAACAGGCTGCCAAGAGAGGTCATGGATTCGCCCTCTCTGGAGACATTCAAAATCCACCTGTTCTTGTGAAACCTGCTCTAGGTGATGCTGTTGTGGCATGGAGGTTAGACTAGATAATCTCCAGAGGTCCCTTCCAACACGAACAATTCTGAGATTCCATGATTCTGTGAAACAAAATAAGAAATAATAAATTCAGAGAACTTATCTGAGAACACCTAGTTCTGAAATAAGAAGCTCACTCAAACCATTTATCCTCAAAGAGAATTGATGTTAAATCTTCACAAACAGAAATGAGCAAAGTTTGTGCATGGAACCTCCTGATCCAGAGGCACACAGACTTTTCAAAAATTCATTGATAGTTCATTTTAAAAACAGAATAAAACCAAAAATATATGATTTGCCTATTTTTCTGCTCAGAGTATTAATTTTTACAAATTTGTAAGTTCTTTCAGTAAAACAAAAAGTTGATTCTTTAGTCCCAGGATGATGAGAAAAGATGTGTCCCCGTGATCATTCCAGTGTGCCAGTGATTAGGCAGGAAGCTCGAGGCTCAATACGTTGGCATTGTTGTACATCCAAACTACTGCAAAAGTGAAAACAAGCTTCCAGTTGTGAGAGAAAAGCACTGTCAAATTTTATTGCAGCAGTTTAAGAAGTTATGAATCCTGAAATTCTGTCTTGCCTTTCTGACAGAGGTCAGTGCCCTTGCTCTGCATTAGAAGGAACAAGTGTCATCTGGTCCCCATGTCCAATGTGTTAGATCCCATATACTCTCCACTGGCAGCTGGAGCTAAGAAGTCAAGACCCGCACTTTTGGATCTGTGTTCATTTTTACTGACTGCTGCAGGGAAAGTGTAACAAAGCACCACCCAAAATGTTTGCAACAGGAATTGTAGGTGTTCATCTATGAAAATTATCATGGCAAAATTAAGAAATGGAGCCACATTGTTGAGTTTCACCAAATTTAAATCTTTGAGAGGTACAGCACACTTTTTATTCAGACAGGAAAAATAAATTCACTTAAGTTTATGGAGTTATACAATAAATTCACTTAGTTTATGGAGTTATCCCTGATATTTCATATAAAATGAAAAGTTTGTCTCTTCCAGATATGGTTGTTTTCTCCATTTGTCAGTGTTCTATTGAGGTTACAAAACACTGCATCATTAGTCTACTACTAAGAGTTTCAAAAATTTCCAACATATTTTGTTTCAATGTACAGAAGTAGAGATAATCCCTTTTTTGTTAACTGTAAAATATGTCTGCAGAAACTTCCAAGAATGTGTATTTTTTTTCGTGACAGTACAATTATTTTACTTTGAATTGTAGGAAAAAGAATCAAGTTTATAATAGGAAAGTGTGCTTATAGAGGGATGGATTGTAGAGTCCTCACTGGTTATTTATATTAAATTAAAGAGTTTTCTAGAGTGTGTTAGCCAGTATAGGCAATTAGCAATTAAAGTGATAGATTTGGCAAAAATGTGCAGATTAAAAAAAAATAAAACAAAACCCAAAAACCACAAAACCAGCCAAAGAACAAAAAAAAATACACACAAGAAAAGTCCTGCAAATTTAAAACACACTGAATAATGTTCAGATAGTATGTCTTCACACTGAAAAAGTTCTGAAGAACAGCCAGTTGAAATATTTATAGCAAAAATTAAGTTTCACTGAAAATGCAAAATTCTGAAACACTAAATACTTTGCTTAAAATAAATTACCTTGGGTTCATCATGTTTTGCTGAGCAGCAGGCGGCAGATAAAGACCTGGAGCCCTAGTGGGCTGTCACCTGCCACTCTGATTATCTGGTCAGTTGGCAAGGCAGCTCCTGGAGGGCCCTGGAAGCAGAGACTGATCAGTCAGGAATCCCCAGCTACGGATGCTGCTCCACACACTTGGCCCATTCATTTTCAGCAGGTGACAGCTTAGGGACTTTTCTATAAGTTCTCTTTTATTATTCTGGTGGAGTTACATTAGTCTGGTTTCTGGTAAGTACATATCAAGTGAATTTTAAACTCTTCCAGAAGAGAGCTGGGAGTTTTTATTTTTTTTTAATATTTCCATCTAGGTGTATGCAGAAAACATACATTTGTAAGTATTTTGAGCTTCCTCTCCTCTCCTCTCCTCTCCTCTCCTCTCCTCTTTTTTCTTGTCTAAGTTAGAAGCGTAATTTACACAGCTATGGTGCATATTACAATAATTACTTCCTACTAGGGAAGGAAAATACTGTACTTCTTTTCAGTGCAAACAGATTCAATTTCGAATTTCAGTCTGCTGGTTTGTGATATTCAGATATAGTGTTGCATCTTCAGGGAAGATATTTTGGTGCAAAGCCTTTTATTTATCCCTTTCCAAAGACACAATCATAAGCCAATTTTCCTTCTGTCTAGTTTCATTAAATTACCTGATTTGAAAACAGCACCAGCAAAGCACCTAGCATCCTGCCTTCTCTGAGGGAATTTGCATTTTCCTTTGATGTGGTTCAAAGTGGGAAACCACATTAATGTGGGATTCAGCCAATTTCTGCTATTGCATTGAGATCAGCTGCAAAAAACTGCTTTGTACTGGCCTCTCCGGCCAAATGTTAGCTTGGCATATTTCACAAAAGAGAAGGAGGTTTAGATACAGCTTCAGTGAAATTCTGTCCTGAGGTCTGGTACCCCAAAACAGTTTCTCAGGCCATAATTAATTGAATTTGGTTTAATGTGATCAAACACAAGGCATGAAGCAAACCTCGACCTGTATCTTTGATATTTATTAAAAGAAGAATGATTAAAGACAGGGATAGAGTCCTAAGGGACTTTCACAGGCCCATTGGTCCTGCCAAAGGCTCTTTGCACCACCTGGTCTATCCTATGGACAGCCAGGATGCTATGGCAGGGAGTAAAGCTGAGCTTCAGAAGCAGAAAACTTTCTCTATGTATTCCTGCATACAAGAACCCTATTGCAAATGGAAGTCAAAAATCAGATGCAAAAGCTGTTTTTTAAGTCAAATAATATTTAAAAAAAAACATGTCTAATGCTCTAGAATGTAGTCACAGATCAAAATATAAATGCTTTTTGTCACAATGTATTTTGGGTATTTTATAATTTTTCATATTTAAAGGCTGTTCTGATGTACAAAAATGGAGACAGACTTAGCTACAGAAAACTGAAGACCTGTGTATACCCCTCACAGCGCTTTCTATTGTGATCATTCTCCCCCAGAAGCCAGTTCAACCCTTTATGAGCAGAAACACTCAGTGTCTAAGTGTATTAGAAAGGACTACTAAGTGAAGTGCATCACTGCCTTAGGAAGAAGATAGAACAAAAAGGGTTTACCTAGAGTGGCAACACTCGAACGTCCTTCATTGTCTGGCTTATGGAGGACAAAAAGTATCATGTAAACAAGCTGTGAGCAGCTGTGAGTCTCTCATCCAATGGCCAGGGCAGGTGGCCAGGCTCCAGGACTTCTCTTGTGTCGTTTTCCCAAAGCATGCATGGAAGATGGTGCCTGGAGCGTACATTCCTACTCTTTCATCAGGGTCCATGCTTGTCTGAGCAAACAGGAGGGTGGTGAAGGCCCAATTCTGAGTCCTAAAATGAATTTACAATACAAAATCCAGCAGCTCATACCAAATCTGTTTAGACGACTTGCTCAGATTTTCTGGAATTTCTCTACACATATTCTCTGGTAATATTTGCCAGTTATTTCAAAAGGGAAAAAAANACCAAAAAAAAAAAAAAAAAAAAAACAAAAGAAAAAAGCAAGGAAGAGAAGAGAAGCAACACTGTTAGCTCTAGGGTGCTTGTTGCTATAAAACAAATAACCTTTCTTCAAAATCTGTAACAATAAACAGTAGTCTCACAATAAACAGTAACTAAATATTTCACTACCCTTGAAGTCCTATTGTTTCATTTATAAGAAGCCTTGGGTGTTTTGTCTCTCAAGAAGAGATGTAGGAGTTACATTTTTGTAACTCCTAGCAATCAAGTAAACCAATATAAAAAACAGAAAATACATTTCAGCCAAGTCTTCCTTCAATGTACAATCAGGACTAGCAGAATAATACTTTGCATTTAACATAATATTATCCTTGGCATACAATTCAAAGGTTCAAATTTTATACCTAATTATCAAATAATTAGAAGGATAGTATTCCAATTAAAATATTTCATTTGTTGTGTAATCAACTCTATTTGTAAAGAGAGAGTAGGTATATATGTACAAACTAGTGTTTGTTTTCAGAGATGCTTAAGAATGCTTGAATGTGAACAAGGATCAGTAGACATCAGAAAACTGTGCTTTTCTCTAGCTTAAAATGAGGCCACAATGGCCTGGAAGCTAGAGAGAAATTGTTTATTTTTGTTATTGGTTTTAAATATGTACCTCATTTAATATATATCTAGTCTAAACCAAATGAAAAAAAAAAACATCAAAATAAATGTACAGCATGTTTTACAGTAGAATAAGTTAAGACATGGCTCAAAGCCTTCTCTGAGATTTTTTCACCCTAATTAAAAGCATTTACAATTGTCAGCTTCCCCAAATTCTCATATTCCTATCAATCGCCAGCCTGAAGTTGTTCTGAAAGCAACTGAAAAGACTTCTTGTTTCAGAAACTAATTATGCTGTGAATACTTCCCTAGGGGAGGTCTAAGGCCCAATAATAGGAGTAACTTTTATGAAAAGAAGCCCAGTGACTTTGCCTGCTGAGAGCTACACTGAAAGGCCTTGCCAAGCCAGGAGATAGATTGGATTCCCAGTGCTGTTGAAAAAACAATCAGTTTGTAGGCTCCAATGTGCCAGAACAGCTGAAACACTAAATAGGTATGTACAACTCCTAATCAATTAAATCTAATGGTCCTGTCAAATGATAGGATTTTCTACAACACAAAGAATTTTTTATAAAAAAAGAAAAATGAAAGTTCATGCTGAAAGACAGTGCATCAGTGTGGTATCTTATGACATTTTCCCTACATTCTCTTTACTGAAGAGGAATTGTGATCTATTTGTGAGCATATCTACTGAACAGCATTTGCTTCCCAGAAATCCTAAAACTGTAAAATGAATTGTCATTTTTTTCGGCAGAAACTCAGTTGGCCTCTTTCATCCATATTTTCGCTGTCATTTCATATTACCCCAGTTTTTCTATGTGTTGTTTACCTCACGATACTTTCATCATGCTAATGTCACTACTTTTCAATTATGCATGCAAATCCTCTTGTAAAAGGTATCTGCCACAAAGCACTTCCATATATCTCTCAATATAAACCAGTTCTGGCCTTCTTTACATAAATGAATTAACATCTTTCTTGGAATGATCATAATTTGAAGCAAATCTACTGACCGTAAATTACTAAAACCAAGGACAAGCCATTGCTGGAGCAGCCTGGTCTCCCAGCTGGTGTGAACTGGTGTATTTCCATTCAACTGAAAGGATGTAGATTAGCCCAGCTTCATTGATTTTGCTGAAATTATGCCATTTAACAACAGCTGAGACATGAAGCCAAATGAGAATATGATACTACTTAAAGTCTTTCTGGTTCTTTCCTAGTGAAACTATTGCAGTTGCCACTTTGCTTCAAAACATTCTTTAAACCCCTCCTATTTCCATTAGTTTTATTTTCTAAATTCATATATTTTCTTCATGTTTAGGGGGCATTGCCATTTCCAAATGACTTACTTCAGTTACCATACATTAAAATATGCTAGCTATCACACCAGACAAGATATATGCTACTGAAAACTCTCAAAAATTTAAGTGAAAACTCTTTTTAAGGACAGAGTGAGGAAACCAAACCAAAACAAAAAAAAAAAAAAACAAAAACA
>WEIT01016979.1:0-26710 GCA_013389985.1 Dryoscopus gambensis | reverse complement strand
AAAACACCAAACCACATTAAAAAACCTAAAAGAAAATTGATACCAAGTGAGAAGGCTCTTTACAAGGGCAATATAGACATGTTGATTGCAATTATTTCAGTAACTTCAGGTTCAACCTATTTATGATTCTAATCAGGTCAGACATACTACAGTCGCTTACTAGGTATCTTTCTAGCTCAGGCCTATCTATAAGATGAGTTTGGGAAACCACATAAGCTCTACACAGATAAAAAATGACAGAGACAGATGAACCATGATGCAACATAACCAAAGGAGAAATTGTCTTTTCCCAGGATTAAGCAAGATGGAACTTANGTAACACACATCATGATAGAAGATATCATGAAAAATTAGGAAGTGTCTTTCCACTCACAATTTCAAATCTGTACCTTCTTGTGATGTAATGGTAGACAGAAACACATGAAAAATTTTTTATTTCCATAGTACCATACAAAGTGTCTATGTCAGTGTAACTTATGTACATTCTTGATGCCTTTAGATGGGGAAATGTAGCTAGCCTATGAAATATAAAACTTTGCAGCTTCAGGTTTTTTATTTCAGTGTATTCTTAGACTCATTTTTTCTTACATAACTTATCTGAGTTTGATAAAGCCTTTTGATTTTCCATTTTTCTCAACAACAATTTGTTTTGTGAAGGAGATCATAAATCTTAGATGAAATATAGCTGAGTTCTCAGCTGTTAAAAATTCCCATAGGATTCTTCAGCATAAAATTATTTCATATTCTTTTTAATTGCCCACTTAAATTATTTGCTACTTTATGGACTTTTCACCTTTGTTTGCCGAAAGCATTTATTTCAGGTTAAGTATGAAAACAATAAAGGAGAAAGAAACTAGCGTTAGGGTAAGACACTTAAAGAACATGTAATTAATATTGAGTACAAAAGGGGAACATTGGTAATAATTTGTAATCTATATATGGCCTTGGATGATGTACATTATGTCATTTCTTTCAAAGCTGTATAATAGAATAACAACACAATCAGTATTAAACAGGAAATGTAGCAATGGATCCAGATAACATACCTATAATATAACAAAGTCCAGTTAAATAAGCTGGGATGTGAAGGAAGAATCCTCAAGTTAGCATCTTTCTAGCTAATGTCTGCGAACTGTGTTCAATTCACATTTTACTAAGGGTAAGAATAAATTATAAGAATTCAAGTACATAAAAAAATGCCAAAAGCACTTAGGTCTTGCAATATGCAGCCAAAAAATTTGTGCACTTTGACTGTTCTATGTTTTTTATACTTTCTTTGATTTAATATGAAAAAGCATGAACGCACAAAACAGAAATGAAAAAGCTTCCCTAATCAGTGTGCAGCTGCCCAAGACAAGACTGCATGTGCCTTGCTTTCGGAAGCTTCCTGAGTGAGGTTTTTGAGTGAATAAGTTCCTGTTGCCTGAGGTATGGCATGGAGGGAGAAATTAATGAGATGGTCCCAGAATAGCTTAAGCAAAGGTCTGTCACTGGAGGAAGATGTACCTAAATGGTCAGCAAAGGTAATGAGGTCCACAGGTGAACGAGGGTGTTATTCAGAGTGACTGAAGCTGGATGCTTACACTTGCTGCATGCTGAGCCTACATCTAAAGAGAATCTCAGCACATAACAGCTACTGGAGGGTAACTCTCTTCCCTCTGTTTCTATATTGCATGAAAGAAAACACAGGCTTATGAACTGATCAGAGATGAATTAAAACGAAATGTAGGCGAGAGACTCAAAGGTAAAGTGAACGTGAACCATAAGAATAACAGATAAGAAAAAGGTGGAAGACTTCTATGAATATACCAGTATGCAATGTATTTCCAACACACCTATAGAACATCTATCCATTCTGTAGAGTTGTTCACCACCTGTAGCCCAATGGGAAGAAATATTTACAGCTGATTCCCTGAATTCACAGACATGGTGACCTGGGCCAAAAGTTACAGTCAGGGAAGAGGTGTTGTGCTCTTCATTCAGTGCCAGTTTGTGACACTAAGGTAAACTGGTTAATCCCATCTATCTCAGTCATACTTTTATTACCTAGATATTAGAAAAAAGTACTTCATATTGAGCATTTAGAAGCATACTTACATGCATTATAAAAGTGCTGAATATCAACACTATGATCTACACCAAATACGGGTGCAAAATTTGCTGCTTTCAAGGTACAAATGTAATGCAATTTAACTATAGCACATAGTTCCCAGATATAAATTTAAAAAGCCTAGAAGAGGAAGAAAGTGATAGAAGACTACAGAAGGGATAAAAATAGGCTTGGTACCTTCCTGGAGGTAAATTTCAGGTGATAGAAAACAGAATCTCCACCCTCCCCTTTCAGCAAAATATGACACATTTGACATCTATGACATTTGTCTCTAGAGCTTTGAAAGTGCTACTGCCAATATTAGCCAGAAACTGTGTTGTAAATCTGACCCAGACTCCAGCTGAGTTGCTAGCAATATGAAGCCCAAGGTAATATATTACACATTTTCCATAATAGCCAATGCTGATCTCTACTTAAGCATTCCTGTAGGAAACACAATAAAAAATCATGTAAATTCCAGCTGCTGCATGCTGTTCTTGTTAGGAAGCTATACAAATAAGACTGCATGATACAGAAGATTAAGCAAGGCATTTCAATAATGAGAACATTTTGTTTGTTAAAGATATTTACATTTTCTTCATTTTTATTTAAGTTCTTGGTGAATCTTTAGTCAGTTTTTAAAATAAGCAGATGTCTGAGTGCAATTTGGGTTTGAAAAAATATCTTGTACTTTTATTTAAAAAGAATTTTTAAAAAAGCAGTCTGTCTGAGCAAATCAGAATTTTTACCTTCTGCCTGGTCTAACCTGATGCACTTCTTTAGTCTATCCCAAGAACAGCTGATACCAGCTACAGAAATCACTGAAACAGGAACCATGGGCCAACTCTTCTTTCTACTGATTTTAAGAATACAGATTGTCTTTTCTTAGCTGATAATTACTATATGTGTGCTTATTTGTCATTTTAACTTCTCTTTCTCTTTCCAAATGGTACTGTCTTTGTACTTAAAATTCATTCTCTGAGACAGGGGAGAAAGAATTGGTCTATGGGACCTTCTGCAGAGCAGAAAGGAAAAAAGCATCTTTCTGAGTGTTCTTGACCATCCTTACACCTATGGTATAGATCACTCTATCATTATGTTACTTATTTTCCTTTGACAGAAACAAAACATTTCACTGTTTCTAATTCACAAGTATGCTTGATATGAACTATGTGGGGGAAAGTGTGAAAGAAAGAGAATAGAGAAGGAAATAATTGCTGTTATAAAGACAAACCCTTCAACACAGATATGGGGTTTCTTCAATATTAACTCACCAAAATATCATCTAAAAATTTATATTTTAATAGCATGAAGAAATCACAACTACAGCAACATCATTCTTTTTGTTCTTCACAATTACGCTTGTGGCAATTCTAATTAAAACAGATGTTATTGTTTATAAATAGCAATTACATTTATCATTCTCTTGAAAACAAAAGTAAGTCATTCTCTTTATGATTTGAAGTTTTCCTGTAGTTGTTTTTTTTTTTTTTTTTAAAGAACATCTAGAAATAAACCAGCAAAGGCCAAAAAATTATTAGGACATTGTTCTACACTTCCAATTTTATTCAAAACAATGGACAGAATAGAGAGATGAGGAAAAAAAGAAGTCTGCTTTCTACACACAGGATCCTTCACTGAGGACTGTCTTTTTAGCACAGGCAGAAAGCCTCTAAAATTCAAAATACATTTGTTCACCTTTCAAAACCATCCTTCACTCAGATGATTTTCTGTTAGAGATGAAGGGAAAGCATTTTGATAGAGTTTTGATTAACATAAGTCATGATATATTCTTTTTACTATATTTTCCATCCTCTCAGAAGCAGCTTCTCTTGTGCTACAACACAAAACAAAGGGCTTTGCCAGATTGGTGCCTGCAGAACAAAGTTTCTCTGAAGATGAACTGGCGCCTGCAGTCTGAGTTTACACCTGAGGCACATGTGTGAAATTAGCTCTCCAGCATAATGTGCTTACAGCTTGTACCAAAGGAATATGGTGATGTAAAATGCATGCAATAACCAAATGTGAATTATAAAAAAATTAAATATAGTCATATATAGTCAATATAGTCAATCGTTTCTTTGAATAAGTTTTGTGCTCTATTAATAAAGGCAATGAGCAGTAATTCATGTACAACATACATTATGCTGTTTGCCTGGATTTTCACTTGAAAACTAGTTCGGTCTAAATATTAATTTTACTCTTTTTTTCTCTCTACAGCGGTAAGAAGTTAAATTCTATGTTGCGACATAGAATTTAATTTAATGTCATTTAGCTGCATGCAAAAAGTGATTGAAATAACACTGTACAAAGAGATGAAATGCTGATGGAGGGGCCAAAATCTTAGTCCAAAGTTCAGACATGAAGTTTGTAAGTCGAAGTCCATCATCTACTGACCACAATCACTTTGCAAATATATTAATTTCTCATTGTTTTTATTTCTTGAAATTTTTACCATCTTAGTTTGGTTTGTTTCTATGGATTTGGATTATTTTGGGGGTTTCAGCTGGGTTCTGAGTTTCTACAATGAGCTCTTCCCACTTCTGTTAGAATGGTGAATGAATGAGGATGCTAACAGGCTCAGAATTTTGGGTCCAGATATGTCAGTGTCCAAAGACATGATGCAGTTTTTGCTTACCTGATAATATGAGACAATAGCAATTTTTTACTGTGAATCTTTCTTTTATACTTTTTTCCTTATGTCTTTTTTCTTCAAATAGGAAAAGAATACTGCAATTTTTAACTTTTGTTTAGACTATTACCTGTGTAATATATATATATAGAAATGTTTCCTGTGAGAAACTATTAACTTTTATCAGGAGAGCTCTAGAATTATTTGGGCTCAGAATCCAATTTTCTTGAAAGAACTCTGATGGTATTATAAGAAAAAATCCTTTCAAAGGAAGAAAGGCCTAAGCATGAAAAAAATTCAAACCAAAAATAATTTGTAAACAGCAAAAAAAGAATTTTAAACTACATTAATATAAAAAATGTGGAATAAACAAACAGTAAATTGTCAACTTGCTATAAAGCTGTTTTGTTGTCCACGAGTGATGCAGAAAGGTTAGTTTTTTACTTAATTGTGAAGTAGCACAGCTGATTAGTTATTTTAAGTGCAGTGGGCTAGCTGAGAAATAATGACTGTAATAATAGTACAAAAAAAGGGTAAATTAGATCGTGTGATCACAGCAAAGCAGGTTCTGGTGCAGTGGTTGACAATGAAGACAATGGAGAGCGATGTAGTAAAAAAAGGAGAAACACTCAGCCTGCCTGCTTCCTGCATGTGAGCATATCAACTGGAAATTAATGTATATAAGTCTGACAGAAAGTCAAAGAGACTGAAAACATATAGTGAAATGGAAGTGAATTAAAGAAATATTAAGAAAAATCATAGCTCCTGTGTTAAAGGAATAATCTTTCTGTGTATAGAAATGAAGTTTCTGAGACTGTCTGCACTGTCCTGGTCCTGTCCAGAGTATAGGCATTAAACACTTCTTGAGTACAGAAGTGCATTTAACAGCACATTATCCCTCACATGCCCTCCGAGGAAAAGAAAAAAAGAAAAAGCCTCCATTCATTCCTCTGATCAGAACAAGTCAGAGTGCTCCACTAGCCAGACCTATCCCATAGTACAGGTGCAACATCGCTGTTAAAATCAGTTTCTTCCCATTTCCTAGGCAGTTTCTACCTTGGAATCTCTATTGACAGGCTTTTATATCTATCTAAATCTAGGGTTAAAGTCTGTGGGGTATTTGCATGGTCCAACCTTTGGTGAACTATTTGCCGTGATAACCTGATGAAATGAAAATTTGAGAAGTATTTATATCTGGACTGAATACTCAAAACTGTCTGAATCCATCTGCCTAAACTGATCTTGTAAAGTGGAGGATAACCATCAGCAAGAATTAAAAGCAATCAGAGAATTATGAGGCTTTTGACACAAAGCAGTAATTAGCCTGATAAGAAATATAAAAACAACATGAAAATTCCTAACAGGAGGAAGAGACTCTGGAGTGGAAACAACAGGAGTGAAACCTGATTTGGCACTGCCAGAGGGCTCTTTGTGCCTCCACAGATACTGCCCAGCCCAGATGGAGCAGCCTGAGTGTCCTGGCCCTTGGGAGTGGCTGCTCCGTGTGGGGGAGGGACATTAATGGACACATGGAGCTGTGGCTCCCACATCTCCAGTGGTGACAGCAAGACAGACCCACTGCCAGGAGACTGGGATGTTGCTGACCACCCACATGCTCTGCTAGCAGAGCTCTGCCTCTAACCATATGCATGTCTCTGTACATGCTCCTGATAATCACATTTTGGTGTGATTAGAACCTTTGGGGATAAATGTGTGATAAGATAAAGGCGTCTATAAAATTGTACATGTTTAACACCCTGCGTCCACTATTGCAGATATTCTGTTTTATTACCAGAATTGATTGTGTATGTACAGTTGGCTGATTGATGGGTAATTGTGTGTTGTTTATGTGTCAAGAAATTTTTTCAGTCCCAATCTGGTTTAAATTATTTTTACTTTGACAAATTCCAACTGGGAAAACTCATTTAGTGATATCACTAAGGTTCATTGTTGAGACAAAACAAGATTTGTTAACTAAAAAAATATAATCTATATTAAAAATTGTGACATTTGCTTTATGAAATATTTTGTTAAAAAAATCAAAGAATATCATGAAAGAAAAATAGTTAAGCAGATGAAGAAGGATATCATCATAATTTATCGCTGGTCACTGTAGTCTTTAGTATTGACTGCAGTCATTGTTACTGTAGTGGAACTGAGAAAACTCATGAAAGTTTGAAATGCTGAAAACTCCTAAACAGCATGAAGTCATTATTCAGCACATTGTTCACTAACGTAAGAGTTTCTCTGCATGTTGGTAACCTGAAACACCTGGGTTTGTCTCTAGCTCTGTTAGTGATGATGACTCCAGGGAATCTCATTTATATGAAGGTCTTTTTTTTTCCTCATATGTATCTAGGAAGAAATTTTTAAAACAACTTCAGTACCTTTTAATGAGCTGCTGGAAAGAGAATCTGCATTTTTATTTCACTTTTCAGCATATCTTTAGAGCCTACTTGTTCATTTTGCTTTGTAGCAACAACCAAGTGTTAAAAATCATTAAAGTTAAGAACAATTGCCTGATGTTCCTGATGGCTCATTATCACACTTCAGCATTTATTTTTTCTTTCCCTCACTTTGGTGATACTGTGATAAAACTTCCTGGATGCTTTCACTAGATAGGACCCAGGTTGCACTAAAATAAACCAAGATGACAATATTATTAATCATTAAAGTTGATCATTATTAATTAAATTAATGTTATCAAAAGATGAATATATGAGAAAGTCGTGAGAAAAGAGTCAGAAGAAAGACAGAGATATTCAAGTTGGCAGGTTTGATGAAATTCTCCTTGGAGCACTACAGGAACAAGCTGATGCAGTGTCTGAACTGTTAGTGATTAGTACTGAGACTTCTTGGAATAGAAAGAAGGTCCCAGAGGGCAGGTGGAATAAAACCCCAAAACTTACTTAGATTAAGAAAGCCAGAAAAGTAGGCTAAGTAGAGTTGTAGAGCAGTGGGTCTGATTTTGTTTTCAGAAAAAAAATTGTGTAAGTTATGAAATAAAATATAAGCTTGTAGAGAAACTTATGGCAGTGAGGGAAAGAGTTCAAACTGATGTATTTAGACTGAATAGTAGAGAACCATTTTATTTATTTGTTTGACAGGATAACTATGGTATTGGATAAAGAATAATCAGTAGAGAGCTTATATCAGCACTTCAGAAAGGCTGTTGATACTTGTATGGCAACCTCTTCGATATTTGCCACTGTAGGTATATAATCAGGTGAAAAATCACACTCCAAAGACTATCTACATGTACTTTTCAATCAAGGTGAAGAAACTTCAATTTGAAAAGTTTAGGGCAGGGTCAATCTCTACATATTTTTGCTACTGCCCAGGTTGACTGAATAGACACATATATTACCTCTGCTGTGGTTAATGAGTTCCAAGCACTCTCTAGGGAAGAATTAAAATCTGAAATCATCTTAAATATTTGGAAAAAATGTCCAAAATGAACAGCACAAAGTTTAGTAAGCACTAGTACAAAGAACTGAACTGTGGAAGGTTATAGTTAAAATGAGAACGATTAAGATTGTGTTGGACTTAGAACAGACAAAATGTACAAGACAAGACGATACAAGAAGCAAACATCTTAATCTGGAGGGTAATCAGCAGGAGTATTGGATGAAGAGCACAGAAAGTGTATGTTTTTCTGTTCTCCTTGTCCCACTTAAGTCTTTTATTGGTGTACTGCATCTGCTTTAGGTCACACAACTTTTAGAAACATGACTAATGGAAGTCCACAGAAAAGGAACAGAACGAATGAAATCGTTCAAAAAATAAGACCTCTTATTTTGAAAGTTTGAAGAAATGTATTTTAGCGTAAAAAAAAGGAAAAAGGTACAGGGATAGTGCTAATGGTCTTCTAGAATATAAAATGTGATTAAAAAGAGGGTGATTCTGAGTTATTTAGCCACCACAGGATTTATCTGTTCAGGGAAGGACAAGAAAACAATTTAGCTTTCAAAATAAAAGAATTGAATTAGACATTAGGGAAAAGGTGGGGGTTTTTTAGTGCAACAGATGGCAAAATAATGAAAAAGGAAACCTAAAGGATATCTTTACATTTGGAAGTTTTGGGTAAATATAGCAAAGCTCTATCAGTCACTGCCCCAAGACTACCAAATACACAATGTTCTGAAACAAAGGACTAAAATATCTTTAGATGTCTTGGCTTTCTTTTCTACGCCATTTTCTTATTGACATGTTGGAAAATTCCAATTTGTTTAGAGTAACCACAGGATTTATTTTATTTATTCTTCATATCTTGTACATTTTAGTCATCGAAAGCCCATTTGAGATAATAGTACTTTATTCAACATCATTGGTTGCACTCCAATTATTTTTTTATCCTCTGGAGAAACTTTCATAAAGGCATGAACTTTGAGGTCAGTTTCAGTAATAAATATAAAAACTATTGTTGATTGAATTATCTATCCTGCAGAGCTTAGTACATTAGTAGTGTATTTGGTTATTTGATTTATTTGGTTTGTGTGTCAGTCTGCATTTTTTATATGTATCACTTATTTTTCTAGAAAAGTGAAACTAAGATTTAATTGCTGGGGATCATTTTTTTACTTGTACAAGAAAGGAATTGATGTTTACTTTTTTTTACTTCTAAAAAAATGTACACAAAATGATAAATCTAAAACTCTTACGATCACTCTCAGTCTGAATGTACTGCTTTATTGAACTTCACCCAAATGGAAAGTAACTTTCCTTGTCTACAATCATTTCAAATAAAAAAACCAATATAGGCATACATATTTTTTTTTCAATTGAATGTTGCTCCATTCCTTGTATATGTGTATATATATATATATACACACACACGCACAGTCATTTTTAGTAATTAAAGATTAAAATATGAAGATTATTCATCAAAGTTAGTTTATAAGGCAGTGGAGAATTAATTCTATATGTCAGTGAAAAATTAATTATATATGCATCTATAATAATACTTTATGCCCTTCTGCTTAACAGTGTGTTAACACTGTAGTTCTTCCACAGGAATATATTTGATGGAATAGAGCAGTGCACATTTAGAAAACTTCAGATTTTCCCCTGTGATTGTGAAAAGGCAAAGACATAACGTATTTATCAAGAGTTGCAAATCCAAAGTTCATTCATTTGTAAAACTCAGAGAGTTTTAATTAGAGTTAAATTCTCAGAGAGTTAAAATTAGGCAGAGCAACTGCAGAGTCCACATCTGTATTTGTTAAGGTACACAGACACATCCCTAAGCCCTGGCCTGAGGTTGAGCCAAGTGAACTGGCCATGAGAAACTGTGGGATGCAGGAGTAAGAAGCTGTAATGGGTGTCACTATAGGAAATGGTTGGATTTCACTCGTGATGAAGGGACGACGAGGTAATAGACAGCCAAACTTGACAGGTAATTAATTGTGAGAATTAGAGACCTCCTGGGGAGTGAAATCTCTCAATGCCAGTGTGGCAACCTACCACAGCCTTGGTAAGCCGGTCTGAGCTGTGTCATAGTGCATGAGGCTGGAATGCCATAGGTGACTACAACAGAAAAGGCAATTTTATCTATAGATACAGCAAAACTGTGACTATGTAATTTAGGAAGGCCTTTGTACCTGGAAGGAGACAAGGATGAAGGAAGGGAATGATCAGTGTGGATGGAGAAAAAAGAAGAATGGGAAGGGGAGCGGAAGGAGGATGAAGAGGATGACATGAGCAAAAAAAAATGCAGATCAATGCATTTGCCTGATTGAGGCACCTGACCACTGCAGGCTGTCTTGTCTTATTAAAATTCACTCCTAGCAACTTCTGTGTAAACTGCTGGGACTCCTCTCTGATCTCTGTGTGCATTTACATGTGTGTATGTATACTTTTTGCTATCAATTTTTGAGCTGGACTAGCCAGTAAGTCAAAGGAAACACTCAATAAAAAGCAGGCCTGAGCCAATGACTGGGTAAAGAGATGTGGATCTGCATAGGGATACGAAAAGAACTAGAGTGTATGGTAACATTCTAGGTGTTTGAGAATGTGGCTGTGTTGGTGAACCAAAAAATTTAGGGCGTGCATTCTTCACTGAGTGACCCTAAACTGATCAGCCAGAGAGGAGGAACAGGTCTGTGCTGTCTGTGTTGGCCCCATTTCTGCAGTGCCAGTAAAGACACTGCTCTCTGTTTATGTTGCTTTCTATGGCTGGCCACGTTTGCACCACGAGTGGGTGGGTGATGAGCACCTACCAGGAACACTCACCGCTTGGCTGGACCTGGGAGCTACAGCAACCTGGCTACATCACACCAGGTCTGAGTGAACCACGGGGTCTGAGTTAAATCTGACTCTGCTGGAACAGGAAGGAACATTTTACTTTGTCCCAAAGCCCACAGATTTGGCTCCACGTAATATAGGGTGCTCAGGAAGCATGCTTCCAATAGTTTTCCTGGTCTGCTATGGACTCAGGGAAGAGAAGGAACCCACCTGACTACAACCTCCTTTCAGGGAGCTGTAGCGAGTAATAAGGTCTCACCTGGGCTTCCTTTTCTCCAGGCTAAACAACTCTAGTTCTCTCAGCTACTCTCCATAAAACTTGTTCTCTAGACCCTTCACCAGCTTAATTACCCTTCTTTGGATGCACTCACTTCACCACCAGAACCTGCATAATTGTGTCACACAGCAATAATCCCAGTATTCCAATAATCCCCAAAAAGATTCCACCTTCTGGAAAAATATCTTCTCTGCAGTTTAAACTAAAATGCATGGGTCATATCTACAAGGATATTTAGCTTGAGATTTTTTCAGAACATGCTCATTTTCAGGCTGCAGCCTGCTGCTTTCCCTCACTTTGCAATAGATGTACTTACTGACACTCTGGTGCAATTTATATTGCCTTTACAGTCCTTCAGAATTCTTATCTTTCAGTAATCAGATATTGTTGCAGCATGGTGGCTGAGGATGCCGCGACCTTCCCGAAGACATCTCCACAGGGTCTGGAGTCGCTTCTGCGGGGCCGCTGCCCTTCCAGCTGACCAGCTCGGATGCACCAAGGCCCCCGTTCTGCCCCGCAGATCGAGCCTCCATTTCTGGGTGGCTTCCCGGAGGAAGCAGCTTGAACGCTTTCTGGGTTTTTCCCTGGCCGAGCTCACAAACCAGAGGCAGCGCGGTGGCATCTCCAAAATGTCCTCGCCGCTCAGCCGGCAGCAGAGGAAACGCAGGGGAGAATCACGGAGCCGGGTGAGAGAGATGCGCTTTTTTCCCTCTTCAGGCGGCTCCGCCAGGTAGCCCGATTTTAAGGCAAAAGCGTTCCCCAAGAACAAAGGAGGCGGAAAGGACTCAGTTCAAGAAGCTGTTTATCCGAAGGAATCGGGAACTACACTGGGCTGAGATGGGCGGGCAGCCCGTTTTTCAAGGGGGGTGGTAACATAAGGGGAACCAATGATGGACAGGGAGAGGGGAGGACACAACTGGGATACAATCCAATGAGGGGGTTTGGGAGGCGGAGTTGTAACACAGAACCAATGCAGCTGAGGCGGGGAAATCCACCCACTGTCTGGCCAGGCTTTGGCTGGCAATGCGGGGCTGCAGCCTAAGAATAGGCTGAGACACCCCTACAGCAGCTCTGCAGGGGTCAGACTCCCATCGGGGTGAAGCAGGCAGCATCAGCTTAGTCAGAGAAGCAGCAGGCACGCACACACGCGCAGGCGGACGATGAAAGAGTCAGGAAGGGTTCTTGGCATGTTCTTGCACACGAGACGATTTATTTCAGCCTCATGGCATGGGGAGGTTAGGAGCCAAGAACAAGATGAAGGAAGGACTCGGGCCTTATATAGGAGGTTTGCAGGGCAGGCCAAACATCGGGATCGAGGGTGTTGGGGTGCAGGGGCGGTACAGAGACAGGGCTAGGGCAAGGGACCAATGGGAATACCGCCAGGGAGGTACAAGGGCCAACAGGGAATACAGGGAAGGGAAAACACACATGTAAGGAATAAAAGGGGGCAGGGAGAAACAGTGGATCAATCAAAGGAACAGAACTGGGGTCCATAATGTCCTTAGGAGAAGCTTGCCTCTCAAGCCTGGGGGAAGATCCCCTGCCACAGCCCCCAGTGGGCTGGGTCACTGCAACAAGATACAGAAAGGATAATGCCACAATGGAGATCTGCAAAGCAATTCTCAAAGTATAAGTCCTTGCTTATTCATGTGACAGATCTAAATATCATTTATAGAGATATAAATGACAAACATAAGGGTTTAACGAACTTTTGAGTGTTTCCTTCAGTTACACAGCAACACATCTTTTGCAAACTTCTGGGAATAGGCTGAAGGATGCATAAGCAAAAACCAATCCAATAATTCTCTTCTGTACTGTCTTGGGTGTTCTGGGACCTGATAATGATTAAAAATCATGCATGACTAACTCTGGACATCCAGATGAACAATTTTGGAGTAGAATTTAAAAGAGGTTGGATCAGTTCTATTGCCAAACCTTGATTAGCATATGTCTTGGATAAAAAATTAATAAAAGAAAATTTTACATTCTTTGGTACTGAAAGTAGAAGCTACTTTTTCAGATAGAACTGATGTGAATTTCATCTGTCAAATATAAACAGATAAAAGATTTGCTGTGTTCAGGACAGTAATAAATGTATGACATGACTGCTGAGGTGCTGGGCAGTTTTCATAAATGTCCAATTCTAAAAAGCCTGCGGGGTAAAACAATGGCTGCTAAAGAAAGCTCTAATTAATTAGGTGAAGAGTAAATGTATGTTTGCAATACCTATAGAAAAGTCTGCTGATGTTCAGAAGAACATGAGAAAAATAATGTATTTGTAGTGCTGTAATTCTTTTTCTAGGTTAGGGGGAAATGAACAAAGAAAAAGGAAAGCTATGCAGCAAAAATACAAATGAAAGGAACTGAAATGTCTGTTCCTTGCAGCAAATTTTTCTAAGAAAGTGCAGCTTGAGAAGGGAGTGTATTTATAGGTTTCATATAATCTAATTTGTCAGAAGTTACATCAATAAAGACAACAATATCAGGAATGAAGTCACTATTTGTGCTGACCTTAAGACAGAGAATATTTTCTATGGAGAATTTTGCATCTTTGTACTCACTGCAACATATGGTACTGTAGCTATAAAGCAATTTAAATATGCTCTCACTGTCAGCTGAAAGAGATTGACAGTGTTTTAATGTAAAGAGCAGCTCTCATATTCCAACAAACTTTAAAAAATTTTACTCTCTTGATAGAAAAACAGCCCTTGAACACTATTACACAGATCTACTACCTAGACATTATTATGCATTTCTTGCTTTAATTTACTGAATTTTTTTAATAGATGCTTCCTTTCTATTCACTAACACTTCTCTTAGTTGATTCACTTAGTGATGTCACAACTCATTCTTTGTAGTATCATATTTGTTTCCATAGAGATGGCCTGTGATACCACCAGCACAGACACATAAGGAAAATGACTCAGAAGGGAAATGCCTATGGATCATTGATATATATATATACACCCTCATAAGAGAGATCAAATCAGAGCTATAACAGATGCAAATCAAAAATAGTGGGTGCAAAAGTTATCACTTACTACAGGAAGAGTATCACTTACTATATCTATGTCTGCTGCTGTCAATTTACCCGATCTCAGAACTGAAAACTTAAAAAACATACCCAAGAGTCATCTTTGTGACAGTTTTATGAAAATTTTTCTTTATATTTTATTAATCATGTACTACTGCACTTTTCAGTTTGGCGCAAAGGTTGCAGAGCACAACCTATACAGTCCACAGATACTGCAAAAGAAGAGTCACAGCTGAAATAAAGGGTAAATTCCTAAATAACCATGAGGGTAGAGGTGTAAAGGGTATCTGCAGTTGCAAGAAAATCAAACAGTCTCTGGAGGTAGAAGCAATAACCACTGGGTGTTTTTGTGTTCCCAAACCAGTAGTATTTAAGCCCCACTGGAAATTTAAATTCTAAATGGCAGTGTTTTGTCGGAGTATTTGCCCTCTTAGTTGATCCTGCTTTTGCTAATACACTGTCTGTATACCACAAATAGCAGACACCCATATTCTATACCACAGTTCTAAATTGATTTTGATGCTGTTACCTACAAACATTCATTCTTTAGTGTTATGTAGTTTTAATATGTTATTACATAAAAAAGATGTAATTAACATTTTTAAATATATAATAAAAAGACTTATGTTCACTTCAAGTCAAAAGCTTTTCTCTTTATCTTCTCTTTGCTGAAGAGGTGCCAGGCAAACCATATTTTCATAAAAATCGAGTTGAAGTCCTAAAGTCATAAATGTGATTGGTAAGTGATGTCCCTGCCTTATCTCCTTCTCTGTCTGCACTGTATCTGAAGACTGTCCTGTTGATGGATGGGAGGGCATTATTGAGGCCTTGTTGTGTGCAGGAGGCTTATAAGAAAGATCAAAGTATCATAGAATCATAGAATGGTTTGAGTTGGAAGGGAAATTAAATATCATTTATTTCCAATCCTCGGATGGAGAAAGACTTTGTGCCAAGGCCTGTAGTAACAGGACAAGAGGTGACAAGAAGCAACAGTTTTAAACTGGAGGAAGGTAGGTTTAGATTGTACATAAGGAAGAAATATTTTATGGTGAGGGTGGTGAGACACTGAAACNGGGGTAAAACAATGGCTGCTAAAGAAAGCTCTAATTAATTAGGTGAAGAGTAAATGTATGTTTGCAATACCTATAGAAAAGTCTGCTGATGTTCAGAAGAACATGAGAAAAATAATGTATTTGTAGTGCTGTAATTCTTTTTCTAGGTTAGGGGGAAATGAACAAAGAAAAAGGAAAGCTATGCAGCAAAAATACAAATGAAAGGAACTGAAATGTCTGTTCCTTGCAGCAAATTTTTCTAAGAAAGTGCAGCTTGAGAAGGGAGTGTATTTATAGGTTTCATATAATCTAATTTGTCAGAAGTTACATCAATAAAGACAACAATATCAGGAATGAAGTCACTATTTGTGCTGACCTTAAGACAGAGAATATTTTCTATGGAGAATTTTGCATCTTTGTACTCACTGCAACATATGGTACTGTAGCTATAAAGCAATTTAAATATGCTCTCACTGTCAGCTGAAAGGGATTGACAGTGTTTTAATGTAAAGAGCAGCTCTCATATTCCAACAAACTTTAAAAAATTTTACTCTCTTGATAGAAAAACAGCCCTTGAACACTATTACACAGATCTACTACCTAGACATTATTATGCATTTCTTGCTTTAATTTACTGAATTTTTTTAATAGATGCTTCCTTTCTATTCACTAACACTTCTCTTAGTTGATTCACTTAGTGATGTCACAACTCATTCTTTGTAGTATCATATTTGTTTCCATAGAGATGGCCTGTGATACCACCAGCACAGACACATAAGGAAAATGACTCAGAAGGGAAATGCCTATGGATCATTGATATATATATATACACCCTCATAAGAGAGATCAAATCAGAGCTATAACAGATGCAAATCAAAAATAGTGGGTGCAAAAGTTATCACTTACTACAGGAAGAGTATCACTTACTATATCTATGTCTGCTGCTGTCAATTTACCCGATCTCAGAACTGAAAACTTAAAAAACATACCCAAGAGTCATCTTTGTGACAGTTTTATGAAAATTTTTCTTTATATTTTATTAATCATGTACTACTGCACTTTTCAGTTTGGCGCAAAGGTTGCAGAGCACAACCTATACAGTCCACAGATACTGCAAAAGAAGAGTCACAGCTGAAATAAAGGGTAAATTCCTAAATAACCATGAGGGTAGAGGTGTAAAGGGTATCTGCAGTTGCAAGAAAATCAAACAGTCTCTGGAGGTAGAAGCAATAACCACTGGGTGTTTTTGTGTTCCCAAACCAGTAGTATTTAAGCCCCACTGGAAATTTAAATTCTAAATGGCAGTGTTTTGTCGGAGTATTTGCCCTCTTAGTTGATCCTGCTTTTGCTAATACACTGTCTGTATACCACAAATAGCAGACACCCATATTCTATACCACAGTTCTAAATTGATTTTGATGCTGTTACCTACAAACATTCATTCTTTAGTGTTATGTAGTTTTAATATGTTATTACATAAAAAAGATGTAATTAACATTTTTAAATATATAATAAAAAGACTTATGTTCACTTCAAGTCAAAAGCTTTTCTCTTTATCTTCTCTTTGCTGAAGAGGTGCCAGGCAAACCATATTTTCATAAAAATCGAGTTGAAGTCCTAAAGTCATAAATGTGATTGGTAAGTGATGTCCCTGCCTTATCTCCTTCTCTGTCTGCACTGTATCTGAAGACTGTCCTGTTGATGGATGGGAGGGCATTATTGAGGCCTTGTTGTGTGCAGGAGGCTTATAAGAAAGATCAAAGTATCATAGAATCATAGAATGGTTTGAGTTGGAAGGGAAATTAAATATCATTTATTTCCAATCCTCGGATGGAGAAAGACTTTGTGCCAAGGCCTGTAGTAACAGGACAAGAGGTGACAAGAAGCAACAGTTTTAAACTGGAGGAAGGTAGGTTTAGATTGTACATAAGGAAGAAATATTTTATGGTGAGGGTGGTGAGACACTGAAACAGGTTGTCCAGAGAAACTGTGGACGCCCCATCTCTGGATATGATCAGGGTCAGGTTGGATGACACTTTGATTAATCTGTTATAGAGAAAGATATCCCTGCCCATGGAGGGGAGCTGGACTACATGGTCTTTAAACGTGCTTTTCAACTCAGATTATTCTGTGATTCTGGGATTCCATGTTTAGGAATCATATCTTGTTAATGAAAAAGAATCAATAAAAGCATGTCTAAATTTGCTAAAAAAATAGATTAATTTCAAGACATCCATAATACCAACATTGTCTCTTTCTCTTAAATTCAACACATTGTGAAGAATTATTTTCTTTTCAAAAAAAATTTTAAAACCCCAGGTGCATAAAAGTTTTTTTTCTTTAAACAGATGGCAACTTAAACTATATATCATAAGAGTGCTCATGCATGTTAATACAGACTACCTACAGCAAACCTCCCCGGGGCCACAAAGGAACAAAGCAGTTGGAAGGATGTAAAATAAGGCTGACTTAAACACGTTACACTGTGTCTACAGAAAAACTAAATGCAGGACTCTGTCAGGAACAGTACATCAAAATTACAAAATATCTTTTTAAATAATAGAAAGCTCCCATTATAAAAAACACAGAGCACTGTTAAAAGGGCATTGCCTTAAAAACCTCTAAAGTCAGGTGGGCCTGTCCAAATGATTCCTAACATATTTAATTCTTCTCCTTAAAAGCCTTTTAATCTTACAGAAAATTACTATTCCAATTCTGGATGAAAGAAAGTATCTTCAAAGAATGCTTATTAATAAATCAAAATTAATGCACTGACTAATATTTTGCTATTTCATTCTCCTACCAATCAGCAGCTTACTTTTTCATAGCCAGAAAAACAACAGAAAGTAAGATACTTTACTGCTTTAGTTAATAAAATGTAGCATCATGTCAATACCAAATGCATGGAAAAATGGCTAATATCTAATGTAATGTTCAATAGCCATAAATTCAGGTAAAGTAAAGCCCGTATATATCACACTGAGAATTACAATACAAAATGGAAATAGGCAGAAAATGAATGGGCTACAGTAGACAATATGAAATATTTTTTTTTCATTGAAATGTTAATTTCATACTGTCAGAAAATAAAAGAACTCTGGATATATGATTAAATTGTTTTAGTGGAAAATGTGAATCACCTACAACCCCCTCCACTGAAAAAATAAATAATAAAGTTTGGATGTTCCGAGGGTTTCTGACTGTCAGGGAATGGTCAGGTAAAGACAATAGTCTACTGATAAGTTTCCAGAATTCTTAGACTCATACGGTATTCTAAGAGTTAGGATCCCTGTTGTTTTTTTGAACATGTATTTTAATGAATTAAAATGTGCAGAAATCACAGACCAAGCAGTGAAGCTCAGTTGGTTTTTGAACAGAGGCAAGGCCTCCAGAGAGGTAAGTTATGTATAACATTCCCAGTAGAACCCTGTGAAACTGTTTGCAGTCTTGAACTTAACTAACAACCTCAGCATGGACAAAGTACAGAGACCAATAACTGTAAGGACAGGGTGACATTTTGGATATGACAATTATTTTATAGCAAAAGCACTGAAGTGAATAGAATTGCAATAATATGAATTACTCTTATTGACGTTTTATATGTTCCATCCTCCATGACAGGAAATTGTATTTTTATCCTTACCTATGCAATTTACATTATATATTTAGGGTTAAACAGAAGAAAAATTAAAATTTAGTTTATGCACTTTACAGAAATTGTTGAGAGAACATTCCATCCTCTTTTTTTCCCCACCTTTTATAGAAATAATGACACAGAATTGGTGTGAAGCTTATTCCACAGTACTTTAATCACCTTAAACACACGTGTAGTGTGACATAGCCTCCTGAAGTACGTCTAGTGCTGCTGAAGGGAGAGGCACATGTTGATGTATGCTGCTACATCTCAAAAAAACCTTTGGTTTAATTCTTGTATCTACCAGAACCTAGATATTACTTGCAGCTTTGGTTACTGCCAGAGTCTCTGCTGAGTCACACCTACCAGTCCCCTGAAAACACCCAGATGGTGAGAAAGCAGTTCACTACAGGTCAACTCAATTCCCATACATTTTAGAGAGCCCTGCTCTTTTAAACAGCGCTGCATTCTTGTGCCATACCCAGGGCATGGATCAGACATCAGAGGCCAGGAGGGTTGGGGTTCACCCTCAGTTGTGTGACATATTTGGCTGGACACGACCACTGTCTTGTACCTTTGACTCTGGAGAGAACACAGACATCTCAGTTAAGGTTTATTTCTGATGTTTAGATGCAGAGTTGAGTGAGATACAATATTTTAAATATAATATAGACATTCCTGAGTAGCCAATAAATGAGCCAAACTCTTGGACTCTATTTCCATGTTCCCAGCAAAGTAAAGATGTCTGTTTTCCACTTGTCTCAACTGGGGAACAAGTTGTAAGACAAAAGCCATAGAAACATGTGGTAGTGCGGATTTTTATGTTAAGTTCATATTTGGTATGTTCCAAATTTCCCCCTTTTGAGTTCACAATAAAGGTTCAACCCAGTTACCCCTTTCTCCGCCCCTACCCCTAATAAAGTCAAAACCCTCCCTCTTACCCTGTCTATCACCCAAACCACGCCCGTATTTCCAGAGTCTTCCCTGTCAATCCCTGAAACCCATACCTCTGTTATATGTCAATCATTTCCAACCCTGCCTTTAGTTCCAGAAAGTTCGGTTATATTCGATACCCCATTTGCTACTATGTATGTCAGTTGTCCTGTGTGTACCCCTATTGGTTATAGGAAAATGTTATCCCGCCCTTTACTCCTCCCTGCTCGATCCGGATTGGTCGCTACCCTCAGTTGCCACCCCCCTATAAAAGTGGCTGTCTCCCATGTAATTTGGCTCAGTCCGACCGAGCAGGGCTTGGGGCAATAAACCGTTGACCTCCACTCTGGCTCAGGATTGAGTTCTTCCCTCAACCCTTTACCAAGACGCGTCGCTCCTAGTCCTGCTGAGAGGATTTCGCTATCCCTCGCTGCTCAGTGACCCATCGGCTGGGGTCACTGGGTGGCTACCTTTTACTTAGCGGCTACCTGCACGAGCTAGCCGGGAGCCCTAGGTGGAAAGGGCAAAGCAGCACTGCCGCAGAAACACATCTAAATTTATATCTCCAGCTGACAGATATTTAGTTAGAAGTGGGCTCATAGACAGTTTTTGCAACATGATATTTACTTAATAGCATTCAAAGAGATAACGTGAGCTGCACATGCAGGAAATTGCTTTGTTTCATCCTCTCAACATACAAATTATGCTACTTACACCAATTTTCCAATGTGCAATCTGGTGTGACTGCTAGGAACCACTGTGATAAAAGTTGAGTAACTTTCTTCTCAGGGAATAGTTTATTATAAAAAATTGGAGAGTAGGGTAAATTGTGGATGAGCTTGGGAAATCAGAGGCTGAATAATCACTCTCAAAAATGTTTTAATAAAAATTGGGTAGCCATAATATGATATTATGTACTGTAGTAAAAGGACACTTTCATTTCTGAAACTTTGATCAAACTTGAGTGTTGAGTGTCTAAACTTCAACTTTTACAAATATATAAAAAACTTTCTGATTTGTCCTGCATCTCTTTTATTGTTTTTTAAAATTTCATAAGTGAACAAATGAAATAGACCAAAAAAACATTTTAGTATCCCATTAGGTATATAATTTTTTCCTAGTATGATTCTATAACTTTTCAACTTTTCAAAAAAGTAAATGAGAATGTAAAAAAGCACCAGATGGATGGGTTTTTTTCACATTATTTAAAACCTTTATTTCTTCAGTACAAAAAGTAATTAAATAATCCCCAAAATCTCCTCTTATGAGAAGAAACTGAGGGACGTGGGTCTGTTTATTCTGGAGAAGACTGAGAGGGGATCTCCTTAATGCATACAAATATCTCAAAGGTGGCTGCCCAGAGGATGGTGCCAGACTCTTTTCAGTGGTGCCCAGTTATAGGATGAAGGGCAATGGCCATAAACTGAAATACAGGAAGCTCCACCTCAACATGAGGAAGAACTTGTTTACATTGAGGGTGGCACGGCCCTGGAACAGCTGCCCGGGGAGGGCATAGAGTCTCTCTGGAGACATACAAAACCCTGGACACGTTCCTGGGTCACCTGCGTTTGGTGACCCTGCCTTGGCCGGGGTTTGGACTGGATGATCTCCTTTCCAACCCTGACAATTTAGTGATTCAGTAAAGTAGTGATTATAGATATTAATAGTGAATACACCTCAATGTGCAGGTACTAATTTAGCATAGCAATTAGAGTTATGAATTGTTATATCTGTACTGTTAAAAAAGAAACGTCGGGGAGAAGTCCTGACCCTGAAGCCAGATGGCCTCTGTTGGCTTTCATCCATTTGCTAAGGGCTACACCTTTCTAGAACACGCTGTCTGTGTCCACCCCTGTGACCTCTGGCTAACACTGGTTCTCTTTTGTCCCTTATCTCAAGGCCACAAGAATGGAAGAATTACTGAAATCACTTGCATCAGTACAATGAAAAAATTTTAATAAACATGTTTGTTTGGAATAAAAATAGATTAAAATCCAAAAGAGGAGTTAAGGGAATAAGCATAAATCTATTATAAAATTGAATCAAATATATTGCAATTCTTTATTAAGAAGAGAAATATCTATATCCTTGTGGAACTAATGGAGGAACTGAATGCCTAGAGGAAGGCCTGTGGCAGTGATGGAAAGAGTTATTCTGCCATGAGCAATGCTGGAATACTTATACAGCACAGGAGAACTTATGGTTGGGATAATTTCCTCAAATGAACTTGTACCGGCAACATATTAAAATTGCTTTAATCTGATTCCATATTTCTTAAGAAAAGTAAACAATCCATAGTCTAACATTTCAGATTTCATCCCACAACTCAAATAATTACCAAACAGCAACAAACTGTAAGTTGCACAAGCACTTTTGTTGCCTCTGCATGTTGCAGTGGGTCTGCAACACTTCCACTCTTCCATTGCATGTTGCTTTAAGTGGTTTTTGTTTCAAGGTGTCATTCCCTGCGGCGTACAAGTCTTACAGGTAATGAGGATCAGAATTACTTGAGTAGTTGCCTTCAAGACTGCTTCTGTCTTCACAAGTTCTATATCTAAAAAGTAGATGTGGTGCTCTTGGAACGAAATCCAGGCTGAGCAGGCCAAGGGGTTTGGGATGTGCACTCCTCTCTCCTGTTCAGTGATACTGCTTACATTAGGCAAACCTTGTTCCAGCTTTCCCAATCTGCTCTAAGGAATGCTGGAACATCTGCCATCACAGTATGAACCTCATTTTACAAAAAAGCTCTTCAAATAAACCAGTGGAGGAGATGCATAAACTTTCTCTTTTCCAAGATCACTATTTTTAGGTGTTGTTGATCGTTATTGTGTTCTTTCAGAGCCTGTTATGCATTTTCTCACTCCTTAAGGACTTCATTTTGCCAGGTTCACTAGCTAAATGGCTATAGTGTTTGCACTAATATTTCCAAGCTCAAACAAGTAGCAAAGTATATTTCAAGCTGAGGAGTTTTATTTTTTGTGCACAGTTGCTAACACTTCCCTGTTATTTTTCTTGAGCTTTTATCCAGCAAAGAGGGAAAGTACAGGGGAAGACACTCTGCCTTTTCATTGTGTGAAGATTTTATTTCCAAGTAAAATCGGTCTTTGATAAGGTGTCAAGTATGAACTAAATAAACATCATCTCCTTTGAGAGTCAGTCATGCAACCAGAGCTAGCACTATAGGCTTACTTTTTAGACTGAAAAACAGAGAGTACATATTCTAGAACATAATATTTACGTAATTGAAAACAAACTATGTTTCTTGGCAAAAGCAAACTGCTAACATTTCAGGAAGAAATTTAATTGTTAGGCTGTTACACTGAATCTTCATAATATTTTCATTTAAAATATGACTTTTAAGTATTTTAACTGTATCACAATTTCAGAGATATTTATGGATTTACAATTATGATCATAGTAAATATTTAAAAGACGAAATATCTTCTACTCCCTGACCAAAGTCACTTTAATTTACACTTGAACTCCTTTAAGTCCATATGGAGAAACTTTGAAGAAAAATTAAAATTTTGGAAATTGGAATGTTGCATTTCAGCTTATCACAATGGCTCTCTATTGTTCTTTCAATTTGCAGTCCTTTACTGCATTAGAGCTGCCTCCTCAGGAATTGTTTAAATATTAGAGTACTTGGAAACTATTTACTCTTGACTACAAAAAAACCCCAAACCAAAAACTATAGCTTAGTTCTAATAAAAACGTAGAAAATATGTTAAGATAAAGAGATGACAGGAGGCACGAGGCAGACAGAAAACTGTGGATCATCAGAGTCTAAAAGAAAAAAACACAAAAGATGAGCTAAAAAAGTTAGATAAGAATGAGAATTATTGGATACTCTACGAATGGAGAGAAAGACAAGAGAAAATAGGAAACATAATATGAAGTCTACAAGTTAGTGACTATTGCTCATATTTACAGTAAAGTTTCAGAGTAGCCTGAAAGAACAAAAATCTGCTACAAAGATCATGGAGACAAAAAGCTTATGTATTATATTTATATTTTTTAAATAATGGGTATCCAACACTTGGTACACATTATACAGTTGAATATCTTAATTAAAAAGATACAAAAGAATAGCTATGGAGGAATGGAAGAAGTTAGGAGAAAATTAGGTATTTTAACATTTATTTTGGGGGGGCTTTTAATCCTTTCATTTAACAACAGATATTTTTCCTTAGTCACTACAGACTTATCAGAGATTTGGAAGTCCCAGTTGTATCTTTTTTTTAAACTGCTCATCTGTTGGATTCCTCTCATAGCCAGGTGTGAGGCAGTGAAGCATGGAAATCTGCCTTCTTCACCTTCTGGGCCTCCTCTTTTGTGGTTTCAAGTATTTTAAAGGGATTTCTGTTCCTGCTAGTCACATGGTTCATTTCCCAAACCATTTAGTGCATTTCAAAGGTGAATGCATAAATCACCAAAGAGATTTTTGTGGGAAATGCAATTCCATATATAAGGTGCACTGGTGATGCCAGCTGGCTCTCCAGATCTACTGCACTGCACACCATTTGCAGGATTTCTGGACAGCTCATATTTACTAAAGAGATTATTACCAGAGGTTTTCTTCAGCTACCCTTTCCACTCCCCTATCGTATGAATTTGTAAAAACAAAGGTGAGTGTTTTAGAGGGGAAAGTTAGGCTTTGACATAAATGCATAATAAATCTGAATTGGATAGAGAAAAATATTACCTTGCTATATCTTACTTTCACAGTCTCATAATGTCACAAAAGAAAACTCCAATGACTGTTCTTGCTCTAGATTTATCTTCTGAGGTTTTTTCCTTACTCTGGAATTTACATTTATCTTTTTCTGTGATTGTCACAGGCCCTTGGTTCTGCCTTCAAAAATCTTTTGCATAGTGTCCTGGAATGGCACTGGTCTGTGCTTCTGTCACAGCTCTGCATAATTCATAATCCTGGCATCCAATTCCTGAACAGTAATGGAAAATATTCTGAAGATTATTAGTTGCATCTACCCAAGCTCAAGTCACTGTTAAGTTAGGAATTTTTAGATGGTTCTTTGAAATTGATTTAAATGTGGATTTTCAAAAATATTTAGATGGGGAATCCCTATCATGCACATTGTGATATTTTTAAAAGTCTCCAGGCACATTAGGTTTCAAACACTTTATGACAGTTTATGCTTTGGAAATCTTATTTGGCAGATGTTTTTATGGGTATCTAACTATCTGGAGTGCTTCTAGGCATTTTTTAGGAGCATTTGCCTGAACATATAAAAACGTGGGCCTTGCTAGCACAACTGAAGAAATAAGCGCATCAAGTGTATTTGCAGCAACTTCTGCTGACTACCAGATCCTCAGTGGGGTGACACAGTAACAGTGTCACTGTACTCTATTTAAACTCTCTGATTGCTGAGCTTGTGAAGGATGCAGCCACAGCAAAGTCCAATGTCCCTTATTAAATCTTCCTCACTACTTGTAAAGTGTTCTCTGATTTTCCAGAAAATAAGTGTAAATTATTTGTAATTAAACTTTTTTAAAAAAGGAAATATTACATAAGGAAACACTTTTAGATATATATGAGCTTCCATATAGCAAAGGCAGACATTATTTGGTCATTTGTACTAATTATTATAATATGAATTACTTCATGTGACATTCAGCCTTTGTATTTTAAAGACAGAAGCCCATATGGATTTTAATTTTTTGATAAAAAAAGCAAAAATGTGAGACATGTTTAAATGCGCTATGTTTCACCCTGATATAAAAATGAAATTGGACTTATTGGAGCATTTTTCTCTGACCTTGGCCAGCTGAGCCTCAAAACAAGATTTCTTTGGTGCTGAAACATAACAGTTACTCCTTCCTACACTGCAAGAGGTGGCAAAACCTTCATTAGTTGACCCTTACCATGACAAAAAACACTCTCTATTTCATTAAGCTCAACTGGTGTAGCAGAATGTTTCCTGGAGCTCACTCTTACAGCATAAGAAGCAAATATAAATTTTGTGACTGGATCATTAAGATTTAAGAAAATTTGACTTCAGGCATTCACTCTGGGCTGAACAGATCCAGTGAATTCTTTGGGCCTTTTAGAATATTTTTTCCTTTGGCTCCTCTAGTGTTTCAGTTCATCTCTTAATACTAAAACAGTTATTTATTAAATAATATTATCTTTACATTTAGCAGAAATGGAATCAAGTCATGAGCTGTCCTGGTTTATTTTCTTTTACAGAGCTATTTTGTAATATTGCTACTAAAACCAAGGTTAAAAGCATTAACTCCTGGCAATCATTTGCTGGGAAAAAGAAAAACCCTAATATTACTAGAAATAGACTTTTTCCATAACTAGGAACTTAAATCTCTGGACAAAAATACTGCTCTGAGGAGTAATTTTTTTCCTAATAGGATCTCAAATATCCCTATTCACATCAAAATCCTATCTTGAGAGCTATAGAGGAGTACTAACTTTATACTGAAGAAAAACATCTTTCACCTTTGTCTGCAAATCTTTCTGTCTCAGCAGATTCCTTTATGCATAGTATCCCATCCTATTTCTCTGGAGTAAAACACTAATTTATTCTATGCAGAAGACTCACAGAGAAAAGGATATCTTAAGTAACTTTAAAATGCCTCTTTCAATACACCTAAAACATCAATCTACTGAAAAGCCTGTTAGTTTTGCCCAGTAAAAATGCCATTTGTGTGGGATCATGTCTCCATCTGTTGTGGAACTCTGTTAGTAGTGATATAAATAATATAAGATGTACTGGTACTCCTAACTACTGACAAATGAAACAAGCTGGTAGTTTTAGTCTAAATACACACACACACATACAC